>JAJMGW010000006.1:0-273108 GCA_030582755.1 Wickerhamiella galacta | reverse complement strand
TCGCCTGCACGGTGTAGGTGCACGTTCGGGCAACCCTCATCTAGAGGAAGGCCACGCTTAAGGCCCAACAAGCACGACTGTGTGCAATATGGCCTGCTCTGCTTCTGTCTAGGTACGGTCGCTGTGCTGAGGCGAGGACACTTGGATAGGTTTGGAGTCCCGTAGGGGAGGTCTAGTTGTTCACGTCCCCGCTTTAGTTGTCGAGAAGGAGTACCATGCCCGGATATGTTTTGGGGATACCAGGAGGACTCACACTGGGAGGCAGCATCCAAATGGTCGTGGCAACTTCGGGAGTGACGGTTAGAACGGGAGGATTTAGATTTGGAGCGGGGCTCGGAGCGAGGCTCAGAACCAGGCCCAGAACCAGTGGGACCAGAACCAGTGGACCCAGAACCAGTGGATCCAGAACCAGGTCCAGAACCTGGTCCAGAACCAGGCCCTGAACCAGTGGACCCAGAATCAGAGGACCCAGAACTTGGCCGAGAACCAGTGGATCCAGAATCAGAGGACCCAGGACCTGGGCGAAAACCAGACTCAGAACGGATACTTTGTTCGTATGGATATTTCCAGAAGGTCGCGAACCTCAGGAGAGTAGTATCGGTATGAGGAAGCAGGCGTTGGTAATTTCCTTCCTATTCAGACCGCATACTGCTCTCGCGCTCAGCACGTTCTTTCTCGCGCTCAGCACGTTCTTTCTCGCGCTCAGCACGTTCTTTCTCGCGCTCAGCACGTTCTTTCTCGCGCTCAGCACGTTCTTCCGCTTCCACTCGTAGATCCCTCTCGCGTTGAATTGACGCATGATGCTCTCGCCGCGTTTTCAGTCGCAGCCGGCACTCTTGCTCCACTTGTTCCTGTGCCCGTTCTTCTGCCTCCAGCCGCAGTCGGTACTCTTGGTTCACTTGTTCCTGTGCTTGCTTCACTTGTTCCTGTGCTTGTTCCTGTGCTCGCTTCACTTGTTCCTGTGCTTGCTTCACTTGTTCCTGTGCTTGTTCCTGTGCTCGCTTCACTCGTTCCTGTGCTCGTTTTTCTGCGTCCAGTCGCAGTTGGCGCTCTTGTTTTTTTTGTGCCGTCACTTGTGCCTGCGCTCGTTCTTCTGCCTCAACCACTTGGTCTTCCGCCTCCCGCCGTAGACGCCGTTCTAGCTGCACCTGAGATTCTGCCCCCTGCAATAAATGAGGATGATGCTCAACGGTTGTATCGCGAGCGCTCATAGCACACGGCCGCTTTTGCGGCGCGCACTATCTAGGTGATCAAAGGACAGAGACTAGAACCCACAATTCTATGGTTAAACCACAATACTAGTAGATAGAGATCAATACCAGCTTAAATAGCTGTCCACAAGGTTATGCGCGCGCAGAAAAACGAATGTAGGTAGGGAAACTCTAGCTTCTGCAGGGTTATGCACACACCGCAAACGGCAGCAGAGCTGCAGACAACCGAGCTGCAGACGGCAGCACTGCTGAAGGAGTAGCCCAGAATGGTAGAATCCAATGAATTGGATCAAAAGAATTGAACACACGTTGCAATGTTCATGTCGATGTTGCGTTTCAATGGAGGCAGCGCATGATATATCCAACGAGAATTGCCAGCTGGCGCATAATGGCACTTTCAGCTTCTCTGCTCTGAGATATGGTTAAAACAAGTCAAGCGGGTTTGCTAGGGGAACACTCAGCTACCGAAGTGCCAGGCACTAATCGAAGAGCATGTTTCTTTGTCTGAGGATGAGTCCTGTCTTGACTGTGCCGTCGACTAGCAGTTTCGAGATGCTGTCCGACGATGGCGTGAACGGCGGTGTGACCCTCGTGCCTTGCTCGCAGTAGGCTCCGTTGCAACGAGCTGGCCGCCTCTATCGTGAACAGCATCTCCGCAAGCTTGAGCAGTTGGGTAGCAGCCGCACCGGGCCTCAGTATATCTGAAAGCACATCCGAGAGTTGTGTCTCTCTAGCCACCACAACGTTGGGTTCGCTTGTCAGACAGCAGAACTATTTACGAAAATACGAGTGGTCTGCCGCCAGTACCTATCTTCATAGCACAGCTCCACTGGTTTGCCGTGCTGCGGAGCCGACTGGCTGATATGACCTGATAAAGCAGAAAAGTTCTACATACTTTTACTATGGTTTAGCCAGTTATCGTTAAGCTGTGACTGGTCCCTAACCCTTAGGGTGGGAACACTGGTCCCGCTGGGCACTTCGCCAGTATTAATTGTGGAGCCAATCGCTTTGAAGGGATCTTCTTCACCTCTTTAACCCGTACCAACCAGTGAAGGGCCGCTGACAACCGCATCTAGCGCCCATAGGTCCGCACAATAGCCATCAAAACTAGGTTGTACATCCTCATAAAATTATGTTGTTGCAGTCGTTTTCTTGCCCTTATTGCAAACACTCATCACCTAGCACATAGCACGCAACCGCACCGACCACCTGTCCAGCATTGGCTGCTAATCTACTCAGCAATCGCAGCTAGTCGCCCACCATCCCGTCAACGGTAAGCACGCGAAAGCCGCCGTCGCCGACCGCGAAACCGACTTGACTTCTAGGTAGTTTTTCCGAAAATCTGCGCCCACCGCAGTCCAGAGGACGATGATCGCGGCTTCGACAACCTTCTTCCAGTCGGCCGCCACGTACTCCTTGTTCTTCAGCTCCTTGTCGAGGTAGATAGACCCCGCTGCTCCTTCTGGCTAGTGGACGTTGGCTTGTAGCCTGTGTAGTAGCCCGCAGGATCGCACTTGTACACCCGCGGCCCAAACTCGGCGTCTACGCCAATGATGGACATCTCCTCGTACAGCAGGCGCATGTAGGCGCACTCGTTGCCCGCGCTCGCTAGTGGGACCATTCATTACGAAGTCCTGGCTCAGGGTCCAACAGCTTGTCCGGGACCTCTTTCTGCGTCCCACTACCACACCGTCCTTGCCGCGCAGTGCCACCGACATCAGATTCGTCGGATTGATCGCCTTGAATGCGTACTCGACTTGGTACAGCCACAGCTAAGATGAGAAAATCGAAATGTGGCGGTCAAACCAAGGCCAACGACATGACGATAGCTGATCTCAGCAGTGCCTGGGCCGTTACTAAGGACAATTGCAGCTGAACTTGACATGACCAGCTCTTCGCGCTGCGGCCTGTCCAGTACATGAGAGTTGGGCCGATTCTTGGGCCGATTCTTGGCGGTGTAGTGCTGCTGGGCACATCTGTGCTGTGCATTGACGCTGTGGTCTGGGTGCACTGACTTGGTGGTGCATTGGCGCTATCGTGCTGTAATTGGTACTAGGAGTAGTGCTGTGACTGGTCCTACGGTGGAAGCTGTGGCGACAGTGAACCCACGGCTCTCAATTGGCAATCTGTGCAGTGAATTGGCGGCGGCAGCATTGGCAATCCCCAAGTACCGCCAGCTGCACTGCAGCCAGATGATTCAGCCCTGAAATTTCAGGCTCCAATTAGGTGATCCAGACAGTGCAGACAACCGCCGGCTAGGAATGTTGGTACGGGCGCTGATTGCGGCGCTAGCGGCCTCCGGGGCGGTGGCACAGAGCGAGATGCTGGAGAACAAGAACGCGCACCGGCAGATATGCGCTGGCGTGTATGGGCCCAAGGACCGGCCCGGCCCTTACAAGGCACAGGTGGAGCTCGAGTTCCCCGGCGACAAGGAGGGGACAATATCGGCGCTGTTTTTCGCATACGAGGACATCGAGTTCCTGGGGCAGCCGCTGGATGACAAGGATGCGCGGCGCAAGTACCTATGTGACGAGACGGCCATCGAGCACCAGGTGTGCTCGGAGAACGATTTCGGCAAGGTCATCCGCAACAAGTACCAGCCTGGCGAGCCCGCATACCCCATTGTGAGCGAGAAGGTGACGCTGCCGCACGAGGCAATGACGTACGAGGTCGAGAAGACCGGCTACTACTGCGTGGCGACGTTCCCGCTCAGCGACCGCGACCTCGGGTACAAGGCCAAGGTGCACTTTATGAACGCGTACGGGCACCTACCTGCGAGCCAGCTGCCGCTGCTGTGGTTCCATGCGATTGCGGCGATCGCGTACTTTGCGCTGTTCGCGCTGTGGATGTTCGGCTACTGGCGCTACCGCGCCGACGTGCTGCCGGTGCAGCGGTACGTGACAGCACTGATGGCGTACCTAATTGTGGAGCAGGTGGTGCTGTGGGGCTACTTCAACCACTTCAACCATGTGGGCAACGGGGCGACCAGCACCCGGGTGTTTTTGGCCGTGGTGGCCATGCTGGGTGCCGGCCGCCTGAGCATGACGTTCTTCCTGCTGCTGATCGTGTCTATGGGCTATTCAGTGGTGTTCCAGTCGCTGGGCCCCAGGATGAAGTGGTGCCGCATCCTGGGCGGCGCCCTGTTCGTGACGGGCACGCTCTACTCGCTGGACACGTATGCGCTGCTCCCGGACGACGAGTATGGCACGCTGGGGTTTTTTACATTCCTGCCCGCAGCAGTAACCGTCGGGCTGTTCTACATCTGGACATTGCAGTCCCTGGGCGAAACGACGCTGTACCTGCGCCAGCGCAAGCAGCACGTCAAGGTGCGCATGTATCGGCTGCTGTGGTGGATCCTGCTGGGGTCTGCGCTAGCCGTGTTCGCGTTCTTCGTCATTCACACCGTCTCGGCGGCCACCCAGAGCCTCAAGGACTTTATTAACAACTACTGGAAAACAAAGTGGGTCCTCACAGAGGGGTGGCCCAACTTTGTGTACTTTGTGGCCTTTTCGCTCGTGGCGTTCCTCTGGCGGCCCACCGCAAACAACCGACGCTTTGCCATGTCCACACAGCTCGCCCAGGACGACGGCGATGTTGAGGAGTTTGAGATCGGGTCCCTGAACGGCAGCGACTACGACGAGGACGCGGACGAGGTTCCTGCTGCCCGCACCCCGTCGCCGGTGGCCGGCGTGCGCCGCCGCAGTGCAGACACAGAGTTCGACATCGACCGCGCCGACAGCCCCGTGCACTCGGACCCCGAGCCAGACAGCTGGAACCGCAACGAGGACCGTGACGGACTCGTGGACGCGCCCAGCGGAAGCATACGCTAATGCAACCCATGCATCCCGGTACCACCAACTGCCTCGACCCGGGAGCCGGCTGACATGGCCCGGCCTTCGGGACCACCCCCGAGCGCCATTCTAAAACCGGGTACCACGACAACCCAGGCCGCGACACTAATAGCACTTAAAGGGACCTAAACTAGCTAGACAAGTCAAGCTAAACTACGTACCGACAAGCTAACTACGCAAGCTAAGCAACCCGGCCCGCGCTGACAAGGGTGTATCTGCGCGGGGTTCCTTACTCACCCGGAAGCTGTTTCCGGGGTACCTTATCACGTGAACGCCGCTCGCTAATAAATGCCTGAACAAAAGCGCGCATCAGCAGCAGCTTGTCAGCGAGGCCCCACAATCTCGCCGCCATGGGGAGGACGCGAGTCAAGGAAGGACCGCAGGGCGACCTACTGGGGGGCCGGGCGCGGGCAGACGGGCAGAGCGGCCCCGGTGGAGTCAATAAGTCGAGCAGTTTCCGGCGGATCCGCTCGCGGGCTGCGCGCGCGTGCGAGGTGTGCCACGCGCGTAAGGTCCGGTGCGATGTTGTGCTGCACCAGCCGTGCACCAACTGTATAGCGTTTGAGGTGGAGTGCCGGGTTCCCGAGCTCAAGGGCCGCAAGATGCGCGCGACATCGCATGAGGGGAGCGGCTCGCCCCAGGGCAGCTCTCCGGCCAGCGACGGGACAGAGCAGCCCGCGATCAAGCTGGCGCCCCCGCCAAAGGCTTCTGCGGCGGTGTCTGGCAATGGGGTGCATGGTCGACAGCTTGCACCGCAGGCGATGCCCACGATAGAGAATGGGCAGCTGCGCCCCGCGCCCCCGACCGAGCACGCCAAGGACGGTGTGTTTCTCGGCTCGGCGTCGCACTTTAGCTTTCTCACAGAGAATTGCGACGAGGACTCTGAGAGCGCGCATTACACGTTTCCCTTGATGGGCTCCCGGCGCATCGCCGAGCTGTCCCAGGAGGACGTCGCAGTGCTGAAAATGAAGGGCGCATTTCTGCTCCCCACTAAAGAGCTTGCGAGTGCACTGATAGACGCCTACTTTGACTACGTGCACCCGATTCTACCGGTCATCAATAAGACTGAGTTTATGGAGCACTTTAAGGATCCCATGCGGCCGCCGTCGCTGCTCCTGCAGCACGCGATATTCTGCGCAGCTGCGCACTGCTGCCGGCACCCGGCGCTGGCCGAGGAGAATGGTAGCCATGCGAGCAGCGCGAAGCTGTTCTACAGCCGCGCCAAGGCGCTGTTCGACGCCGAGTACGAGGAGGACCGCACCACTGCGCTGGCGGCCGCCATGATTCTGTCTCTCAGCGTGGATTCACCGGAGCGGACAAACAACAATGCTTTCTTCTGGACCCGCGTGGCCGTCACACTGTCCCAAAGCCTGGGGATGCATCGGTGGATGTCCCGAAGCAAGCTGCCCACAATCGAAAAACGCATGTGGAAGCGAGTGTGGTGGTCTCTGTTTGTGCGCGATAGAAGCACGGCCGCAGCATACGGACGACCCATGATGATCAACCTGGAGGACACAGATGTACCCATGCTGGAAGCCAGCGACTTTGATGAGAGCACACCGGGCGGACCTCCCGCGATTCCCCCCAATCCCGAACATGTCGATATTTTCATATACATGGTCAAGCTGCACGAGATTATGGGTCTCGTGCTGCGGCAGCAGTACTCGCTAGGAGCAGAGCGCTTGCGCCTTCGTAACCAGCTCCCGGACGTGAGCCAGTGCGACATGGCCCTGGCATCCTGGGTCAATAACATGCCGTTCAGTATCCGGTACTCTATCAAGGATGTCAATACGCAGAGCTACTTCAAGGCCCTTTTGTTCCTACAGTACTATACGGTGCTGTGCCTGGCGCACCGCCCCCAAGTCGTTCACTTCTCGCACAGCCCGGGCGGTGCGTACCCATCGTGGGGCATTGCGTTCCAGGCTGCACATATGATTGTGAAAATTCTGGAGAATCTGCGTCGGCTTAACCAAATCACTTGCCTGCCGCCGTTTTTCATCTACACGTGCTTTTCAGCCCTCATCATGCTGGTGTACCAGACGCAGTCGCCGCAGGAACACGTGCGGAACGCGGCGGACGAAGCGCTGGAGAGCCTCATGCTGGACATTAAGGTTTTGGGTGGCGTGTACGAGACAGCCAGTCAGATAGTGAACTACCTGCCGTACTTGGGCAGCGAGGGCGTGAAGACGCGTGTGCTTCGCATGCCCAGGAAGAGGTCAACCAATAGCGAGTATGTGGGCGTGAGGGGGACCGGCAGCAACCATCGACTGCTGGGCGCAGACAGTTCTGTTCCGCGCAAAAGCAGAATGGACATTGTGGACTCTAAGCACGAAATGCAGTCGGAGAGACGCCCTCTCACCGGGCGCGTGGTCAAGGATGTGAAGCCCGAGCCCCCCACCAACGGAGGTCTGCAGGAAGAGAACTCCCAGTTCGGTCCGCTCTCACCAGGGTTGTTTATGGTGACAGAGCCGGCGCCCATACAGCAAGACCAAATGGAAAAGTTTGAGCCCCAGTTATTGTTTCCTCAGGCTCACGAAGCTGCTCAGCACGGCGGTCAGACACCAGCCGAATTTTTGGTTCCGCTGTTTGCCGGTGACAAGGACATCAAGGATGTTCTTGCTAACGATGGCGGCAACACAGCCATGTCTAGTGGAGACGAAAGCCTTGGTGCTCCAGACACCCTTAATATGGGTGACTGGTACGACTTTTTAATGTCTAATGCGGAGCTGCCTGAGTAGCAGAAGAGCTTGGTTGCAGCTGCTAGATTACAACCTCTATATTTATATACATATCACCAGATTTTTGCGGCACCTCCTCGCCGCGGACCTAGCAAACAGGAACTATTTATGTACATACAACCTCATGAACGCACTGGCCCAACCTGACGACTAACACGCCGTTATGGTGATAAGTCTCTATTTTAAACGGTTACAGTTTACTGCAACACACACTGACACGCAAACTGGGGCTAGAAGCCCCTATATTTATATACATATCACACTTACTGCGAGGCACCCTGGCGGCCGCGCGGACGACCCTGGATAACCATGCGATTAACGTTTTTGCCGACCCGCGTCTTAAAGCCGCCCTTCGCGATGACACCCCAGGGCGAGACGGGGATCTTGTTGCCCTTGGATTTGCCACGTCCACCACCAAGCGGGTGGTCGACCTTGTTCATGGCCACACCACGCACGGTAGGGCGGATACCCAGATTGCGCGAGCGCCCAGCCTTACCAAACGAACGGTGCTGATGGTCCGGGTTAGACATGATCCCGACCGTGGCACAGGCATCGAGCGCGACGTAGCGGGTCTCGCCCGACGCCAGGCGAACAATGGCCCGGTTTTTCTCGGGAATCTTCTCGTAGAGCCGGCCGTACGAGCCTGCGGAGCGGCAGAACCGGGCTGGGCCATCGCGCGTGATCCCGATGTTGTGGACGACGGTGCCGAGGGGGACCATGCGCAGGGGCAGGCAGTTCCCCCGGCGCGCAGTGAGGCCCGCGAGAATACCGGGATCGACAGAGCCCCCCATCTGCGACGTCACGCGCTCGGGAATGCCACTGCGGAAGCTCTCGACCTTGTCACCCTCTCGCATACCGACGGTGGCAGGGATGTACGAAAAGCCACCGTCCTCGCTTTTCAGCAGAGCCACATGGCCGCTGCGGTTGGGGTCGTACTCGATGCGCTGCACGGTGTTGACACCCGGTGCAGTGCGGAACAGGTCGACAATGCGCACGCGGCGTGCATGGCCGCCGCCCTGGTGGCGCACGGTGATGCGGCCACTGTTGTTGCGGCCGCTGTGGGGCAGTCGAGTGACGGTGAGCGCCCGCAGGGGGCCTCCTCGGTGCAGATACGGGTAGATCGGCCAGCGGTACCACCTGAGCGAGGGCGAGATCGGCCGCGGCGCCTTCATGCGCACGGCGGTCTTTGTGAGCCGCAGCTGCTCGCGGATTGCCTGGTCCTGCTTCTCAAGCTGCGTCATGTCCTGCCTGGTCCCGAACGGCACCAGGTTCAGGCTGTTGAGCTCTTCCTGCAGCTTGCGCGACACCTCGCTGTCAGCGTACTCGGAAACGGGCGTTTTGCGGCCTGCGCGAGCCGGGCCCCCGGCGCTGCCCTCCTCGGACGGCCCAGAGTTCCAGCGGCGCAGGCACACGCGCGGCGGCAGCACCAACCGCCTGGTTGAGAGTCGCAGCATGTCGTCCTCCTAGCTTTGCAGGCGGCTCGAACCTAACTTGTGGCGACTGACGGCGCTTTGACGCTCAAAACCGCCCGCAGACTGAAATTTCACTTCCCCACGTCACGTGCCATCTGAGCAAGCGCTTACATCATGGGGCCCGTCGTCGCCCTGGGAGCTCATTGGTCTCTGCCTCATCATGTTCCGCAGACTCGCTCCCCAGGCCCCGCGCTTTCTGGCGGCGCGTGCGCGGCTGCCGCGCACCCCGGCGGTCGCTGCGGGTGTGCGCTTCGCTACCTCCGACAGCAAGGTACCCGAGACGCCCGTCCCGCTCTACGGGCTCGACGGCACCTATGCGTCTGCGCTGTATCTGGCTGCTGCCAAGGACTCGTCGATCGACGGCACCGAGAAGTCGCTGCTGAACCTGCGTTCGCTGCTGGAAAAGGACCCGCGCACCGCGGCGATTCTGGGCGACCCTGCGCTTGACGTCAAGGAGAAGAAGGAGGCCATCAAGATCGTGCTCGAGCACGTGCAGGCCGACAAGACGGTCAAGTCGTTCTTGGACGTGCTGGCCGACAACGCGCGGCTCGACCTACTCGAGGACATCATTGGCAAGTACCAGATTCTGTCAAACGCACACCGCGGTGTGGTGATTGCGACCGTGACCTCCGCGCAGCCCCTCGACGCCGCGACGCTCAAGAAGCTGGACAAGATCATCGCCGGCTCCAAGATGGTCGGCAAGGGCAAGTCCCTCGAAATCAAGAATGTCGTCGACCCAGCCATCCGCGGTGGCCTGACCGTCACCATTGGCGACCGCACCGTCGACGCCTCGGTCGGCAGCAAGATCGTCCGCTACAACCAGCTGCTCACCCAGTCCGTCTGAGACTGAGCACCACCGCATGGCCGCAGTCGGGCCTCTCCGGACGGTTGGCGCAGGGCCGGCTACCGCCCCGACTAGTCTGTACGATGTAGTAAAATAGAACTAACGTTGTCAATTGGCGCCGCGACGCACTGCTACGAACTACACCTCCCGCTGCAAACTGCCACGCACTGCCTCGGACTGGCCTGTACACTGACCGACGTGGCTAGCCTCTACCCCAGGGCCCCATCTCGGCCAACTGCCACCAGTTTGGCCAAACCACCAGGCCATCTGATCTAGCGTTGCCCTGGGCCTGGGCCACACCAAACTCGTCGACTGCCAAACTACCTCCAACTAATGCTAACTGTCAAACCTACTTAACTGCCCAGACTTGACCCAACCCACTGCCCAACCCACATTTTAGATCTGACTCCCAGCGACCTGACTGCCGTAGTGACCTGACGCGCAACGCCAAGCGTCCTGGCACTAAAATAATATCAACACTAGCATCGTACTGGCATCGCACTGGCACATTGGTCAGGTGAACTTGTCGGCTGAACAACCCAGCGCAATTCGCTATGGACTACGGCGACGGTGTCCTGCGCAAGAACTCCTACACAGCACGGCAACTTTACCAATTGCCGCCGCGCACGGTCCACTTGCAGTCGAGGACCACGCTGCTTGGCCACATACCCGTTGACTGGCTGCGCAACTCCCAGAAGCGCGCCAAGAAATGGGCCATCCAGCGACCGCGCTTCGCAAACCGCAGGCTCGGCGGCGTCATGAGCAAGCTCGATATCGAGATGGTCGAGTCGTTTTCGAGGTTCCGCCGGCGCAAACTTGACGCGGTGCTAGAGAGCGTGGCTGACGAGAATCCCTCCAAACACCGGCCCGCGCGGTCGCCTATCCTACGGAAGGACCAGTTGGCCGATGCGGGTATTTCCGAGGTTCCCAGCGAGCACCTATATCGTGTGCCAGGTTCCTCTGAGCCCGCACATACCGTCAATAGCTTGGAGTTCTCGGAAACGTCGCGCGCTCACGACCATGGCGTTTTCCGCAGCCACCCAAACTCTGCCACCACCCTTCTGGCAGTCCCAGCAGGTGCGGCGGCGAAACCGGGGAATCCTTCGGAGCCGGTTGTTTCGCGGTCACGCGAGTCCGAGAGCTACGCCCCAGATACCTCCATGAGCGCGTCCTTTGTGACCGCCTATAGCCAAGACGACGACCAGCATAGCAATGCGTCTATACCTACCCTTACGAAACCGCGAGGCTCCTTCTACTCTGGGTCCGGCGAGGCATGGCATGAACACGACACTGATAGCGACTCCCCTTTCTCGGATGATCCTCGGGATAGAACAGGCGGCGGCCACCAGGCGTACTCGAACACACACTCACATACTGGGGCAGATGACGGCTCCCCAAGAATAACGGGACGCGCCGCACTCTCACCAGAATCCTCGCCGAGCCGCTATGGCCGCTCTCTTGGTAGGTGCCGCGAGAGCGACTCGGATTATTTCGATTCAGACTACCCTAGATCTGAGCAGCCGTCAGACGAGGATCTTTTCAACGACATGGACTTTTCTGGCTATAATGCTACCGAGCAGCCAGAGCACATCCCCCGCGAGGGTCAAAGGCGCCATCACCTCCCAGTGCACACCACCGCGCGGAACTATCTCAAGGCTATACTGCATGCGGACCGGCTCGTTATGCCTAGCCAAGACCTGCGATTTTTTCACAAAAAAAGAGGCGCGATCATATTCCGCCACAAGTTCATTATGCAGGTGCGCGAGTCTCTCAAACACGCTATCATTCCCCACCAACCGACGCCGCTTGATATGCCTGAAACCGTCACCCTCGAGAGATTTAAAGAGTACACTGTCGTCGCTCGCTACACAGGTGAACCGCTGGCACCCGTTGCACTTTACATTTACCGTGAGCCGCATTTCAACACAGAGGTGGAGAAGAAACTTAACAAAAGATGGACCCGCAGCCTCAAGCACAAGATTATTTTGCATCCCATGACTAGAGCGTGCTTTTTTTCACCGCTCGACCTGGAAATAGTTCTCTGGTCCGAATTACCTACAAAAAGCGGTCGGACCAGGTTCTACTTTTTCAATGCGCAGAGTCTGGTGACGCAGATTTCCTTTCTGTACTTTTTAATGAACTCTACAACCGACGGCATGAGAGTGGCCCCGACTCTGAACCTAGACGTTCCCGCCCTCGACCTTGAGGTAGAGATACCATCGGCAAAAGTTTTGGATATATCTGCCGCTGCAAGACGGGAAGAGACTCACAACCCAGACACCGACATTGTGACCTATAAAGAGGTGACGCGGCCCGCATCGTGCCCATCAATACTCGGAACACAGGTTATAGGTTATGTGAAAGACGTGCTGGCCAACGTGAATTATGGGAACTCTAAGCTGCCCACGAAAAACTGCAAGTACGGACTTGCTTGGCACCGTATGGGCAGGGTCCGTTGGCTTATAGACCTATCAGACTACCATGTACTTACATCGTGGGTAATGTCGGATACGCACGAGTTGGAGCTGAGGGAAAAGGGCGATACCGCTAGAGACGTTGTGGTCGATGGCAAGGACACCGAGGAGCCCTCACCAATAGAGGGATTTTGCTGGCGGCTCACTACTTGGCGTGGTTCCGTGCGAAAGCAGAACGTTGCTACCCGTACATACTTGCATACCCATGACCATCTACTGTTCTACTCTTCGCCGCAAAGAATAGTGCTGCCATTGCTTGTACACGATGGCAAGCTTGTCGAGACTTCGAACGAAGAGGAGCTCGAAAGGCTGGCAAGTAGCCTCCCTGAAGTGAACAAGATTGATCCTTATCCGCTCAACTCGAGAGGCGATATCTCATGGCTCGTGAACTCCAAGGATCTCAACGCTTTCGACAAGCACGATGAATACGCAGACTTCGAACGCAGAAGGCGTATCCGCATGATATCTCAATCTGATGGAATCATTGACCTCACGTCGATCCTGCACGTCAAACCTTTGACAAAAGATGAAATGTTTGAGCTGGGATTTGTTGACGATCAAAATGTCATTATCAAGGTTGAGTCCCGGCAAGTGAGGGATCAGTGGGTGGCACGCCTCGATAGTTTGATAGCTTACTGGCGAATACGCCGGGCCCAAGATACTGAAAACGCTCAGGCAGTGATTGAAAGAAATGCTCGTGACCTGGACTACGAAACCACGGACAGTGTATATCCTGCACTGAAGCGGACAGTGAAGACGACTAATTCCGATACTTGGGGCTACACGCCATTGGCCCTCTGGGGCGGCCGCGACATTATTTATTCATCGTTCCTATATCAGAAGACCTCCAAGTTCAACTCGTTCCGCAATTTCTTCTCGGTTCTCACCCCTAGGTCCCTCGTCTTTTACAATGTGCAATTCAGGAGCATCAAAATAGGCCCTTTGGCAACCATTCACACCCAGCAGGTGTATTATTCCACTTATCGGGTTTTTGACCTGGAAAAATGCTACGTTTACACCGGTGCCCAAGCGGCAGATCACCTCCTGGTTTCGGATCAGTGCTACGACTGGGGAACTAGTGGGATTCGTGCCCTTCCCCGGGCATACCCCGACGGCTGGACCAGTCAAGACCCAGAAATAGATCGGTGCTTTGTCCTGTGGACTCCCCGACGGAGAAGGAGTGCCAAACCGCATCTTTCCAGCCGAACCGAGTTCTCTGACTTCAGAATGGTCTGCCTCGCGCGATCAAAGTATGAAAGGGACATATGGGTCAGCTTCCTACAAGACGCCATAACGAACCTCAACGGCATAGACTAGTTGGGTGGTTGCGCTATTGTTATATTATTTAGACATAGATCGGGAGCTCGAAGTTGTGGGATAGGCCCAGGTTATCAAGTTATATAGCTTTGCTGTTCTCAGTGTAAATGGGGGTATTAGGCCCCCTACCCACGTGGGCTCTTAACTCCTAGGCTTTTCACGGTACAAATGTCCCGTCGTAGTACAACATTTGTCTTATGGGGTTGCTAACATGGTATTTAGGCCAGCTGGAACCTGACTGAGGATCTCCGTCTGACATACGTAGTTATACGACATACACTACTTGTTGTGGGATACAACTTTCAGGTGGTGCTTCTGACTTCATTACAAGCAACATGTGTCGAAGTTATGCGAGATACTGATATGTATCGTCTTCGAGTCTTTGAATATACTCCTTTTCGACGAGAGCTGTGATACAGCGCTTGATGTCGCGGACTGATGGTTGGAACCGCTTCCGCGCCATTTGACTGGTTTCCTGGACTAGCTGAGCATGGCTCAATTCTCTCCTTGCCTTCATGATGCGTACTATCACAGCCTGCAAAAACATCTTGCGGTCCTCCTCTATTTGCTGCTCTGTCTCCACAGTTTCCTGTTTGGTCTCAGTTCTGAGGGGCAGGTTCAAGCTGATACGCATTTTCTTCGACTTGTAGTCTAAATTCAACGAATAGCTAGTTCCAGGTTGCCCAACCGTGGCACCGGGGGGGGACATATTCAGAATGTGGGCCTTGACAATGTAGGTGAGCGAGCCGCCGATCAAGTCCCGAGGTAGTGCCGTGATATCAATGAGCTGCTCGATGGTAAGGGTGTTCGTGTTGTTGAAGGCCAAGAGAATTGCCATTTGGTACACACTCACCAGGAGAGTGTAACCGGTCTTGGACTTTGTGAAATTGACCTTGAGCTCAGCTTTGCCGAAATTCCATAACCACTTTAGTTTTCTGCCGTTGTGGATTTCATTATAAAAGTCAACAAACCGATCGAATTCCGGCCTCAGCACTGCGGGCAGCTCGAACTCGACACTCCGATGGGGGAGTGGCCAAAAGCCTTCGGCGAGTATATAGGGAGAAAACTCGATGTCGGTGGGGCCCAACCGTTTCCTGAACGAGGCCTGCATCTCCGAAGAAGTAGTCATATCCTGGAACATGCGCTGGAGCTTGTTTGTATATTCGAAGCCACAAAGGTCACCCAAGCGAGACACCATGGTGGCCTCCAGATCTTGGTTTGCAGAGTTTTGGTGTACCAATCTGCGTGACAGCAGGCGGCTGTAATGGCTCTCAAACAAGTCCTTCTCATCCACAAAGCGCAATATTCTAATGATGCCGTCGAGATTGAACTCAATATCGTCAAGGTCGGCGTTTTTGGACGACTTCTTCAGGAGGCTATCGCTGAACTTGGCCAGCAGCTCTGGGGTGCGTGAGTCGCGGCCTTTCTGGCCAGTCGCCGGGTTGACGATCGGACGAGCGACAGCGTTGTTGTTGATAAACATTTCGCTACCTTTATGGACGGCTTTGACCATGCCGGGGTCATTATCAAAGGCTTCATTCACAAGCGTGTCAAAGTGGTCATATGTTTTCAGCAGAGTTTCAATGTAGGAGCGCGAGTCGGGAGGGCCAGCCTCTGACTCTGCGACAAGGCTATCCACGGCAGCCATGCCCTTTTGCTCGACATAGCGCTTCAAAGTCTCCTGGACAGGCACCAGACCTTGGGGGACCTTTTTGAGGAGCCGATACAGCATTGAGCACTCGTCTCTGCGATCTGCATCCACAAGCCCCAAGAACTCGCCCTGAATGGCCGCCGCAGAACTCTCAATGAGCACTTTCTCGCACACTTCGATGAGGCGAGGCTCTGTGCTGGGGTTAAGGAACATGGCGGTCCGTTGGTGCTCTTCGGCAAGGCGGCGGTCGACCTGGCCCATGTAGGGGACCACACCGTGGTCGTTGAGATACTGGGTAGATTCTCGCGCGTAGAATGCTGCAGTGGCTTCGAGGAATGGTTTCTCGAACTTGTCGGTGTAGAAGCCCAGGTTTGTTCGCTTGGAGCTCTGGTCGTCCAGACCAATTGAGACCAGAGACTGGATTGCGAGCTGCAGGCCCGCAACGTTAACCTGCGCACCTGCACGATGGAGCTCAATTTGTTCCAGGAGAGAGGCAATGAAGGTGTCGGCAACCTTCTGGAAGAACTCGTCGCGCCACAGCACGAGACAGAGCGTGTTGACCTCGTAGACGCCGCGGCTGCGGCCACCCTCATCGCGCTCGTGTTTCACCCAATGCCGGTTCAGGTAAGAGAAGATATGGTCCAGGTACTTGGCGCCCACGGTGTAGCGCGCCCAGCACTGGTTGTAGTAATCTATGAGGGACTGGCCACGCTCACGGGGCATGCCAGCCAGGAGCGATGCAAGGTGGCGGCGCAGGTAGTCGCATAGGCGCTTGTACAGCTCGCCACCCTGGAGCTGGGTGTGCTGGGTCCGGCCAGCACCGCCAGGGGACGTTCTAGGAACGGGGGGTTGGGAGGCGACGCAGAAGTTGTGGATGGCAGTGTACATGTGCATGTACGCCTCGGGAGTTAGCCAGCCTCGGCTAAAGTCCTGCGCCATGATCGTGTCCACGCCATGCGTGATGTACTGCCAGGTTCCGTCCACGTCCGTGGTGCGCGGAACGCTCATGGCAGGGGACAGCTGGTTAAGTTAGTAATATTGGAAGACAAAGTCAGAATGCTGTGAATTGTGTTTACGGCCGGAAATAGCAGCTGCCCAATGTGACGTGCTGTGCTAGTGGGAAAACCGCACACGTTACGCATTGGCAGAGAGCCATGGCATGGCAGGTCACATGCGGTGATGAGGACCGCTAGCCAATTAAAGACTTTTATAATGGCACTAGTTAATTAAATAGTTCTCAGACACATCATGGCGACGGCAGTATCTCAACGGCACAGCAATTAATGCAGATACTGACCAGCAGTACCGTAGCTGGGTGCGCGGTGCGGGCATTGGTTGGGGGAGCACATCAGGGATGCTCATTATAGGTGTATGCAGGAGAATGTTGGTCCATTGTGGCCGGATAGGCGTCTGGCCAGAGAGCCGTTTGGGCGTTTGTGCCAGTGCGTGCATCATGTGGTCAGTACCGCTATGAGCTGGCGCGCGAGATCATTCGGTACAGGCTGATGGCAAAGGTGATGACCCAGAGCACCAGCGACACAAATATAAGACCAACCAGGACGTGCTGGCGCTTGCACAGGACTGAGGTGTGGTCGAAAGTGCACACCCAGTCGCGGTCGAACAGGGCGTTGAACGCGAGTGCCAAGTTGGCCGACCCGAACGAGATCAGCACTAGGTCAAACATGATGAACTTCATTTTGGAGTTGGCGCGGCGGAGGCCCAGGGGCTGGCCAAAGTATTCATCGTAGGTGGTGTAGCTCAGGTACACAATGGCCACCGTCATGACCACAATGGCCATAATCGTTGACGGTCGCTGGCCTAGAACGTAGGTGGGACCGCGGTAGTTGTGCGTGGCAACATAGATCACACACGCGATGCCCAGACCAGCTACGTTGAATGCCACGGCCAGCCCGCGCACCGTGAACGGCAGAAACGGGTTGCCCTCGAGAATGCTCACGGCCTTTTTCCGCAGCCGCGCCATGCGGTGCGCAGCTGTATTGTTTTCGGCTCCGCTGGGGTCCAGTGTGTTGTTCCAGGGCGTCTCCAGGTTCATGGCCTTGAGCAGCCCCGGGTCTGCGGACTGCTCCTCCTTGGACTTGTGGCTGTATATGTTCCCCCATTTGCGGGAGGCCGCCGGCGGCTCAGCGGTCTCAGCGGGTTCAGCAGGCGGCCGGTCCCGGAGCCACTGTGGGACTGGGACCTTTGGGGTCTTCTGGATGGGCTCCGCCCATGGAGGAGTCCTGATGGCTTCGAGCTGGTATACCATGGCCCTTGTGAGCGTCTAGTAGTACAGGGCCTATCACAACACCAGTGTTTCTGCACGCCGACTCCAAGCAGCGTTAGGTGCAATAGCAAAGAGCGAAAGCAAGGATAATTGGCACGGTGGCAGCCAGTTCTCGGCACAAGCCCAGAAAGTCCAGCTGTTTACCGGAGGTTAGGGTGCGGTGTGCAAATTTCAGATTTTGTTAGGCCACTTCGATCCATGGAACGCGCAGAGAAGCTGGTGGAGCAGCTGTCGTGCGAAATAGATGCCGTAGAGACGTACCTGCGCCCGGTTCTTGATGGGGATCTCGAGGCTCCGCAGGCTGCCCAGCCTCCGGTTGTGGCCGCGTATGCACTGGGCTCGCTGTTGTTTGCGTACCTGAAGAGCGAGGGCGAGGAGGTAGCGCCCGTGTTGGCAGAGCTCGAGCGCGTGAAAGCAGCCATGCAGAAGGTCGATGATGCGGAGCCAGTACCGCGTGCGCCATCCAGCGTGCCAGGCGAGAAGGAAGCTCTCACCAAAAACGAGAGCGCCAGCGACGCGGGACACGAGGATACACGAGCGGCCAAGAAAAGCAAAGCACCGAAAAAACCCAATAAAGTGAAGCGCCAAAGGACGAGCAAAGGCTCGCGGGCGTAGTTATTTATTGGCTGTATTTATTATCGAAACGTAGATGGAACAGAAGCACGTCGTGGTGCGCTATCCAGTGACTTTTGACAGCATTGTGCTTTTCTGTACTGAAGCCCTGCTTGTCGTCGGTGCCAGGCTCCGTCGAGGAGTCGTCCTGATCAAGTCGTAGTCGTAGTCGTAGTCGTAGTCAGGGCTTAATGAACCTGAGCAGGTGCCTCGACCCTTAGATTCAGGTTAGTAGTATTGGCTCGTCTCGTTGACGGGAAGCTCTGAATCCGGGAACGCCAGGCAGCGTCGAATCCGAGGCAGCGAATAGAGTCGAATCGAACGCCAGGCAGCAGAATACGAGAACGTCAGACAGTCGAATCCGAGAAGTCAGGCAGCCGAATCCGAGAACGCCAGACAGTATCAAAAGCCCAATTGGACGCCAAGCTCCAGGCAGGCCATCAAATTCGCCCCGCACACCCACTTGCCGTTCGCCTCTTGCTGCCGCTGCTCACCAAGTGGCGCCGCGCCACACCGCCACGCTGGGCACGTGACGAGAAGGCGCTGATCGGCCGTCAGAGCACCAGCAGCTTTATCGATGTCGTGGGGAGACTTTTACCGGCGGCACCGCCGCAAGCTGTTCGTGACGTTGGGGCTGTCCGCGTCGGCGTACATGCTGGTGCAGTACGTCAAGGGCAAGCTCGTAGAGCTGCAGGAACGGATTCTGACCGAGCGGCTGGCGCGTGACAACCTGGAGCGGCGGTTCGAGCAGAACCAGCGCGACGCCACTTTCACGATCCTGGCGCTGCTGCCATCACTTGGCGTGCACGTGCTGGCGCGCTACGATGTCGAGGCCATCAAGAAGGAATTGCAGACCATGCGCAGCGCCTCTGCGGCGAACCCCGCCCGCGACACCACCACACCGGCGGGCGCTGCGTCGCTGGAACTGCAGGGCTCGCAGACCACCGCGTCTGCACTCGAGTCCTCAATGTCGTCGCTGGCCGGCTCGTCGCTGGCGCCCACTGAATCCCTGGGCGGGTCCAACCCGGGGCTGGACGGCTCCTTCGTCAAGACCCAGTCCAAGTCACAGCTATGGCAGGACATCAAGGTGCAGAGCCTGACCCGCGGGTTCACGCTCATCTACGCGATCTCGCTGCTGGTGCTTCTCACGCGCCTTCAGCTCAACGTGCTGGGCAGACGCACCTACGTCCAGAGCGTCGAGGAGCTAGCCGGAGCCAAGGTTCCAGTCGAGGTCAGCGAGCAGACAGACAACCTGAACCGGCAGTACCTGACGATCTCGTGGTGGCTGCTCAACAAGGGCTGGGAGATGCTGGCCCAGCGCGTCCAGTCGGCAGTGGAGATGGCAACTGCGGAAATTGACCCTCGCGCCGAGCTCACCAGCGCCCAACTCAGCGAACTGTTTGGCCGCATTCAGTATCTGATTGACTACCCGGAGACGGTCACGGAGGTCCTCCCGTCAGGAGAGCCTGTGGCCGCCAGCTTCTTGGGCGCGCTCCTGCCCCCGCGTGAGCTGGAAACATACGTGCTGAGCCAGGCGCCCGGCAGTGTGGTGGCTCCGGAGGTGGTGGACGACGATCTGCGCACAATGCTCGACGAGGTTGCCGATCTGATCGAGTCCCCAAATGCTACTGAGGTCATGCTGCGACTGGTTCATGCAGGAATCTCAGTACTGGTGGCGAAGTTAAGGCCATTGTTTGGACCTGAAGGCACTGAAGCCGTCAAGCTCGCGTCGGTGCTGGCTACTGTCACTCGCCAGGCCCACCAGATGGCCGCCGGCCACCCCATGAGCAACGACTATGTGGACGCGATAATTGAGGAGCCCCAGCTGGATGCGCTGTGCGCAGTCATTTATACCAATTTCTAACTATTTTACCGCCGTGGCGAGCCTGATCCGCCAGCCAAACTAAACTAGAACCAGGCACGTGACGCGTTACCCAAGCAGAGTCTGGGGAGATCACCTTGGATCAATTTCAGCGCAGAGCGGGGATGTTCAGGTCCTCGGGAGTCGGAGCTCGCCAGGGAGTCATATCCTTGAATGGTACCGATATCCTAACTCCTAATTATATAGTGCCCACGAGGCGTGGTGTCGTGGCCCATCTGACTCCAGATAACCAGCCGGTGCTCCCCCTCGCTGCAGTTTATGCAGAAGATTTTTACGAGGCTCGTACGCCGCTATTAGCGGCCATAAACAGAGACACATTACCTATACGGGCTCAATTGCTCGTGGGTGCAGTCAGAGCGCCCGACTCGCTGCGCGGTGGTAAGCCCAATACCAACGACAGCCTCTGCATCAACACCCATCAGGGTTTTCAATCTGTAGGCTTGAAGAGTCTCGTCAGTACTCTGCGCGAGCTCTCGCCAGATGTACTGATAGTGCCCCACGACTCGCCGGACCAGTCGCCAGGACAGGCGCCCGGTTGCAATAGACTGCGCAAGATGCGCCAACGCTCGCTGGCATGGATACAGGCGTTCATTGCCGGAAAACCCACACACAAGCAGCAGCTGGTTCTGGCGACCGTCTCGCCCGAGCTGGTCGACCAGGAATACGTCGATGCCGTGAACGCAGACTGTGCGGGAGTGTGCCTCGTGCCCAGTGCTGCGCACATCGCGGGTGCTGTACCCGCGGTCCCCCGGGAGTTTACAGGCCTGCGCGTCTGCGGCGCGCCGTACGACCCGGCAACAATGCTGAAACTCGTGCTCGAGGGCGGCGACCTGTTCTATGCGCCGGTTGACGCGTACTCGGACGCGGGACACGCACTGGACTTTGATCTCGCGGCGACAACCCCAGCTCTGTACGCTAATCTCGGAGACGCCCGGTTTGCCGGCAGCCTAGAGCCGGTTGGCGATACGGGGTTTACAAAAGGGTATATACATCATCTACTCGAGGCGCGTGAGATGATCGCGCAGGTCGTGCTGCAACAGCACAATTTGGCCGTCTTCAGCAAGTTTTTCAGTGACGTGCGCGCTGCGCTGGCCCACAACACGCTGGAAAACCTCGTCCCGCAGTTCCTTGACCGCTACCGAAGTGGCCAGGCCACGTGACACGCAGGCTCGCAAACTGCATGTGCACAAGTCTGGGTTGGCGCTGATGCTTTTGCGCGGGTCCCAAGATATTTAAGCAGATATCCACTAGTCAGGAGGTGTTAATATAGAGATCTGTGAGTGCTGCATTCCGAACATCGGAACGTGAAAGAGCGCAACGGGGGCGTAACGGATCGCAGGGGATCTGCCGGCCGCGACCTTCGATTATGAGTCTGCCAAGCGGCGAGCCAGAACGAGCAGCCAATGGGTGCATTCTGCTCTTAGGTTGCTCTAAGGTAGCTGCCCTCGGCCTGTCAACCACCCTAGAGTGACGCACCCTGACTGTGCGCGCATGAACCCGCATGTGGCGGCGACAAGGGGTGTCGCTCGGCTCTGTGTGCGCCATACGAGCCGACGGCACCAAAAGCCTCTAGAGCGCCGCCTGTGGGTGCTCTAGGCCGGCCGTTCCAAAACCGCGTCGCACGCCGTCTCCGCGCCACTGGCGCCACCACGCCCCACACGACCTCGCTATCGGCTGACAATGTGGAACCGACCCACCCCTTGCCCTCGTCACACGCGCCAATTTAAATACACCTTCATCGGGCGCAACAATTGGCAGTCTCAGCCGGTGCCGTTATGAGTGAAAATGAGATAACCACCATGACGGAAGCACCCGAGAAGCACCCTCGCGACCACACGACAATCCTGTCCATGATAGGCGCAGCGCTGCCCTTCCACCACGACTCCAAGGCACATGAGGCGCCGGCGTCGCCTGAGACAGCGAACACCGACACTGCCAGCATGGCGACGGTGCCGCAGAATGGCAGTGCGATGGCGCCACAGGCCACCATTAACTCTGTACAAAGCCAGTTCAAGGACGACAAGGACGAGCCCGTTGCGTCAATCCCGGGCGTCCAGCTGGCCAGCCAGAAGCACAATGCCGAGTTTCACCGCACATTTCCGCAAGTCTCGCGCCAGGAGTCGCTTATTGACGACTGGGCGTGCGCCTTGGGCCGCGAGATTCTCGTCCAGGGCCGCCTCTACTTGACACCGCGCCACGTCTACTTCCACTCCAACATCTTGGGCTGGACGACGGACGTGATCATCTCGTTTAGTGAGGTCATCGATATCCAGACCAAGACGACTGCGGGGATCTTTCCCAATGGAATCACCATCCAGACCGTCCAGACAAAGCACACGTTTGCTACGTTCGCCAACCGCGACGCCGTGATCAAGCTGCTGCGGAAGGTCTGGCACTCGCCCATCAATGGTGTTTCCGACGCGAGTTCGGTTTCGTCCTCGTGGAATGAACACTCAGACGCCAGCGACACGCCGCCGTCCCGCACTTCAAGCCGGTCCTTGAAGACGCGCCGACGACACGCCTCCGGCAAGCAGGCTCTTGCTGCGGAGGAATATTCACCCAAGAAAGAGGTGCGCAACGATGGCGATGGTGGCTCTGGTGGCTGGCCAGTTCCGAACTTAGGTCCTGCAACCCACCCACCAACCCACATTCCCGAACCCGACCCCAAGGAAAAGATTATAGACACGTCGACTCTCAGTGCACCTCTGGGTGTATGTGCGAATCTCGTATATGGCGACAACGCGGACTGGTACGAACATTTTATTGTGGATGTTGAAGGCAACCGTGACCTGAAAGGCCTTGGTCCCTTCAAGGGTGGTGACGCAGGGAAAAAAACGCGCGAGTTTGAGTACGTGCGTCCTCTTCATGGTCCCGTCGGCCCCAAACAGACACGGTGCCAGCTTAAGGAGACAATCGAGGAGTGGGACATGAACGATAAGGTCATTGTGCTATCGTCAACAAAGACCCCAGATGTCCCATCTGGCGACGCCTTCATCATTTGGACACGCTGTACAATGGCTTGGGGCGAGGATAGTAAGACAGTCATGCAACACACAACCTGGATCGAGTGGACGGGCAAGTCCTGGATCAAGGGACCAATTGAAAAGGGTGCGATTGATGGCCAGAAGCAGCACTGCAAAACTTTGGCCGCGCGCATCGAAAGCACTATTGGCAAAAAGACTAAGCGATCAACTGGCGAACATCATGTCGAAAAGAGGAAGGAGGTTACTCCTAGGCCTGAAGTTTCCTCGGGGTTCTCTTTACAACAGATCGACCCCATGGCTTTGGTTATCATTGGCCTGGCAATTGTTCTGGTGGTCCTGTGGTTTTGTTATCCAAGGCACGATGATAAGAACAACCTGCGCTTTGTAGAGCAGGAGCTCCAGCTATGGAAGTGGCTAGATGATAGGAGTGTGACCACAAAATTATCGCCACAGGAACTCTCGCGCGATCAGCTTCGAGAAGTCATTGGCATGACCGAGAAAAAGCTCGACAAGCTCAAGGAGCTTGCAGAGAAAATTAGCCCTAGCTAGTGTGGGCAAAGCAAAAACATAAATTATTCATTCCAACTAACTACCTTTAGTCTCGGAATCATGCGAAACAGCAAAATCTACCGTCACCTCTTTATCCACCCCTAGGTAACCATCGCATAAGCACCACACTTTGAGTCTGTGGGTTCCGGGTGTGGGTATAAACACTGGGATATCAAACACTTCGTTTGGCTGGGCAATACTGATCTTGCGGGCCCCATAAAGTTCCCTGGTTTCTGTGCTTCCCACCAACACGTACCACTGTTCCGCCTTTTCCAATGGTAAACGGGACGACTCCACCGAAAACTCGCTATCCTCGTCTATCTCCCGCTCGACTTCTAGCTTGACAACCGCATGTCCAGGGGAGCTCTCTGGCGTCACTGTCGCAGATATGTCGATTATGGGGTACTTGTTCACAAACTCTGCGACCTGCGCCATCCTCTCATCAGCCTCGTCGAATCCCAGAATCTCGTTCCGCTGGTTGTCATCTTCTACTGACACGAGATCGTATACAGTGTTGACGTCTTCCACATTCGCCCGCTGAACAGCCGCTTCGTCCATGTGAGGCACTTGCTTCAGCACAGAATCTTTCGTCCACAAGCCTTGAACAAGCATCTGGTGTAGATCGATTGCAACCACCGCTGAAAGATGGCCGTTTCCACACAGCAAGTTTATGGCTGCCTCGAGAATGTTCAAGGCAAGCACCAGAATCTTAGGAATGTTTCTTTGGAACCTTGGTGGAACTGAAACTCTAGAAATGTAGCACTGCAACAAAACAAATACTTTCAAGTGCGGAATGTAAGACGTATCATTGGTTTCATTTCTCACGTATCTAAAAGGGAGATCATATTCCAGTTTTCGAAGAGTCGCAAGCTCGCCCTCAGATGCACCGAACATGTCAAACTCAGATGCTTCGCAAACTGTTTGTAGTATATCTCTCAGTCTTGAATCGGCACCGAGTTTACCAAGCAGCACAATGGTCGTGAACGATATGTTAAATCGAGAGGCTATCAAAGCCTCGTTTCTGGGTTTCACTTCCAGCGTGTCTGGATCTGATATTGTGATGATATCACTCTCCTGGAGGTCTTCAAGCGCCGACTCTAACAACTCACTTAAATGGGAATTGACTTCATCTTCTGAAGCATCTTGGAGATCGTAATACATGGGGTTTAGTGGCAATCTTCTGAAAGAGTAGGTATATGTCAACCAGTCCAGTGCATCTTCACCGCAGGAGATCGCCCCTATCGCAATCTCCGTCATGAAGATATCGCGCAAATAAAAGTTCAGATTGCTTTCAAGAGGAATAGGTTCATTTAAGAACTTGGTATAGTAGACACTCTTTCCAGAGTTCGTAAATATGTATGCATCTCTCGTTGCCAATGACACCATTCTTAGCACGTCTGCCGCAGTATAATCGACAAACTCATTTTCCAGTTCATCAAAGTACTCGGTATTCAATATGATCACTGATGGCGCTTGCGGAGCGGTCACAGACGCCGCTCTTGTAACAAGCAGGAGTTTGGAATCTTGGGCTAAGGCAGCGGCTTTATCAGTGGGGTCCATGCCTTCGTAAATAAATGGAACCCCCAGTCCTGCTGCAGAAGCTAGAGATCGGTCTTGAAAGTTGTACTTTATGTCACTGGCGGTCCCCAGTCCCATCATTTCGATAAGATAGCCAGCTACTTTTATGCACTGAGATCGATCAGGTACAATAACCAAGGTACGATAGCCTGTGTCAACAGTTTTGTGAGCCGCTCGTGACATCACTATCATCTTGGACGTGTAGTTGTGTTGATCAAAGGCCCTGACCCGGATATTAACATCGTTCGCACGTGCGGACGGAGCAAAATTGAGTATTGAACTTTTCGAGGCACCAAGCCAACTGCCAACCACAGACGGACATGTTACGGGGATAGAGAAGCCGATGAATCTGATATTCTTAGACAGCTGGGTGGCCATAAACTTCATCCGAGCTATCACTATCTCATACAAATGACCGTCGAGGCTTCCCATATAGTGCAGATCATCGCAGATGACGATATCAAGTTGTTGAAGCATCTTGTATTGGGCCCATCTTCTCGAGACGTATTCCCACTGAGCGGCCGTAGCCATTATAATTTCCGACTCATTGATTAATTCCAAGTTGGTAGTCAAGTTATCAGTCAGTCTGCCAACACCAGGAAATCTTTTCTTCCATACGCTGTACTTTAGGTCGACACCGTCCGAATAGTAACCTAGGTAGAGAACTTTGTTTCCAGTGCCCAAGTAGCTTGACAAGACTATCTCCCCACATATCGCCTTTCCCTCATTTTCTGATAGCCCTATAAAGGCAGAGGTTTCGCTGTTCAGGAGCGTATCCGCAACTTGCAGTTGGTATGGGTTCAGTTGCTCCACACTCAGCTTTCCCATGTCGAGAGCAGGATATTGGTCGGGAAGCCTTAGAACTGTTGGGGCATCAGATTTTGGAGGAAGTATGAGCTTGCCGAATAGCAGCGCAACGTCCGTACGTGATCCCAGCCACCTTTCGCTTAGAATAGTCACAATATAAGCGGGAGGCAGTGGGTCTGTGATGGGAACAACAAATTGTAGCATCTTTGGTTGCGAAGCATTAGCTCGAGAGAGTGTAAACCGATAAGAATACAAAATGTAGTCACCATCACTATCTTGAACCAGTAGTACAAGCGGCTCGTTGGAGCCGTGTATGTGGTGGTCCCACGTGAAGAGCATCTCGATGTCGACAGTCACACGCAACATTGTAGATGTCAGTGGCTGATAATGAGCAGAAATACCAAATCTTGGGAATTTACCGAGGGTGTCAAAGACTAACTTTCCGTGGTCTTCACTTCTAATGGCCTGGCCCACTTCGATGGGCGACTCCAAGTCAAAATATCGTTCCCACGGAAGGTAGGAGCTTTCTGTCTTTTGGATGACCTCTGCCGGCATATTGGCAAATTGTCTCAAGGGGGTATTGGAGAGCCACATTCTCCTGTCCACAGCTTTACATATATCCAATAGTAGGATAGCCAAAGATGCAAATCTTTTCTCCAATGCAATCTCGTACATTGCACGGAACAACCTGCCTGCGGACTGCGACACGTAGACCATATCTGCACTGAGCACAAATCCACGAAGAGCAAGTCTAGAAATGTAGGCCTGCAGGAGAACGTTAACTTTGGCAATTGGGTCTGTCACATTCTCTATTACAGGCACAGGTGTATTGTCCATCAGCTTTGAAAGCTCAACTTTCTCCTCCTGTCGAATGGGAATGTATCTGAACTCTTCACTCCGCGAAAAGACTCGAAAAATATCTATAAATGTCAAGTAAGGCTTGAGTTGCTTGGTGTAGACACTGATAGATTCTGGTGAGATGTAAAAGTCGGCAGCAATTTTGCTGGTCTTGTTTGATTTTGTGCTCGTCAAGGTCCGATCATACGTTAGCAGACCCAGCTCCTCCAGCCTTCTGAATGCAGAGAACATTACATTTCGACACCAGTTCTCATAGGATTTGCCGTCAGGATCAGGCATCACACGGTATAAATCAGGGTTTCGTTGCATTCTAGTATAATAATAGGTGCATTTCAGCCACCTTACACCACTCTCGAGATCATATATGAGCCCAGAGTTGCATTCGGCATTTACTGATCCGAGCAGTTTTGATATCAACTGGCTTTCTATCGGGAATGACGCGGTCATTATTGACATATAATAGCTCAGCTTTTCATGAGTCGTCATTATCATACCAAGCCCCACGGTATCAAACCCAGGCCGACCAGCTCTGCCTAACATTTGCAGTACATCTTGTGGTGGCAACTCTTCCCAGGCTCCCACATCAGGTTTATAGATTTGCGTGCCTTTGACAATGACAACATGCGCTGGTAGATTAACTCCCCATGCCAAGGTCGCTGTAGAGACGAGAACTCGAATTTTTCGCTCAGAAAAGAGAGTCTCCACGAGCATTCTGTCCTGTCTTGAAAGACCAGCATGATGTATCGCAAGCCCGTGAGGAAGCAGTTCCTGTAAGTTGATATTAGACACCTGTGGCAAATCATGTCCTATAGAGCTGGCGAAAACTTGGGTTTGCGAGTCTTCTTGGGCCCTATCTAGCAAGTGACGTGCCGTTTTGAAAGTGTCATTACGGGAATGCGCAAAGATAATTAGTTGATGCTGGCCAGCCAACTCCAGCGCCTTTTGGTAACAAGCCTCGTTCATAGAATTATATCTCTTGATGGCACTTTTTTCTGTCATACCAAGATAACTTTGGTTCAGAGGGATTGGTCGATATGAGGAGTCAAAATAAAAGCATCCGTTATCAGCATTCAAGAAATGTGCTATATCCCTGTAGTTTGGCAACGTGGCAGACAGTCCGACTAGCCTAATACGAGCTTTTTTTTCGGCATTTGCCTGTATCCGAGCTATTATATTCTCGATTGCTGGCCCACGGTCATCGGTCAACAAGTGGATTTCGTCAATCACGACCAGGCGGACAAGCGATGTATAACCCACGTCAGAGGACTTTCTCGTAACAACATCCCACTTTTCCGGCGTTGTTATTATGAGGTTTGTACCTGCCAGTTGTGAGCTGGTCAGATGACTATCACCAGACAGTTCGGCCACCTTGATGCCCAGGTACTCTAATCGTTTTGAGAATTCACGGACTTGCTCTTGAACAAGGGCTTTGAGAGGTGAGACATAAATCATTTTAAAATTTGCCAGGTCAATCCCACCATCGTTCTTGTAGTGCTGTATACAACGGAGGAGTGCCATTAAAGCAACGTTCGTCTTACCTGCTCCGGTAGGCGCACACATGAGAATGTTTTCGTCAGATTCAAAGGCTGTGGCAAAAACGTTGCTTTGTACTTTGTTGAAATTCTTGAGATCCAGAAATGCAGGACGGCACCACGGGGGTAACGAGGTCACAGAGACCAGTGGTATGTCCGCTGAGGGTTTCGTAGTGTGGGGTACATCATACTGTTCATAGGTTTTTGTAACAGTTCTAACTGAGCCCTCTGGAAGCGTCACCTTGTCATCGATCAAAAGCTTGCTACCGGGACGAAAAGTTAACCCCTCCAGGTCTAAGGTCTCCAAATCATCTACGCCTTTTTCCCCGTGGTTATCGAGGCTTGCATTTCTACCCTTTAGCAAATGTGCCAGGCCGCTGTCTTCCATTCCTTGAGCAATGTTTCTCCTCTCCTGGCCATCTTGAGCGTTGTAAAACTTTGTGAGCCAGAAGATAGCATCTTTGTTATCGACGAGTACTTTAACCAAGTCCACATGCTCATTATGAAACAGGTCGAGTAACCTGGTCTCGACTTCGTTTCGTGAGCCCTGTAATAAACTCAGTACTTTTTTGGCAGACGACTTGGTAGGTTCAAGCAGGCGGCTGAGCCAATGGGCATGTATCTGATCCGGTGACACGGAGCCTGGGGTTGTTATTAAATGCTCATCCTCTTCTATGACCCCATTTTCATCCTCCTTTTGCGTCGGAGCTGCAATGATATCCTCGTCATCATCAGACGACGAGAAACTGTTTTCGTCCAGCACCACTGCCACACTAGAATCTTGGCCCCGACTGTATCCGTCTGATAAAGCAGGGGCAAGCTTCTGCACAATATTTACAAAATCATTGAATTTTTCATTCGACACGGGTCCCACAAGATCTTCCACTTCTGTTTTTTTCTGGGCCACTGTGAGTGTCTCGTCCTGCAGGGTTTCTGCAATGGACATCGCAACAGACTCGACCGTTTCATGCGGCATATCCAGGAGTATGTCATACACCATTGCCATCAACAGGTCGAATTGTTGTTCATTCTGATCTCCTTGGACTTCCTGCGGGGTACCAGCATCCACAGTCGGGCGCTCCCGCGCGACGCGTGATCCCATGGACTTGAGAGCTTCTGACTGGTCCACCTTGCGGATCTGAGTGCGCTGGTCGCGCTGTGAGCGCGATTCTGTGATTATTTCAGGCATTGTGGGCGCCCGAAGGCAAGTGCACTCGATCGAGTGCCAAAAAGTAAAATGGTGCTTACTCAGTTACAACTTACTGAATCACAAAGGTGCACCGAACGCTAAACGACGGGACTAGACCCCCAATATATGCTATAGTTTTATATAAATTCCCTAAGAGCTATGAACTGTAGCTCCATAGCTCAGCCGGCTGCCGCCGCTAATGTCCGTGGCGATAGATCTGGCGTTTTCGCTTGCTCAGTTGTACCGAGTCTTTTACATTATAGCCTCCCTCGAGAAGCTTGTGGATCTCTTCCAAATTCAGTCCTGCAGTCTCCGGATAGAAAAAGAATACCAGCACCTCACCAAGGGCACAGATGCCCGCGTAAAAAGCGAACGTGCCTGTGGGGGTGATATTCTGCAACATAGTCAGAAATGTTGCCGACACAACGAGGGACCCTGCCCAGTTTGCAGCAGTGGCGAACGAAGTACCAATTCCGCGGACCTCCATTGGCAGCATTTCCGACTGCTGCCAGGGCACGTTTCCAATGCCCGTAGCATACGAGGCCGCATACCAGAAAATAAACACAATGACAATCACGGCCCATTTACCTGACACACTTGTGGAGGTGGCAACCTTTGTGGCACCGTCCTCAAATGGCAGATGATGGAATGCCACAGCACACAACACAAGGCCCAACGACATGCCCCACATAGTCCCCACCAGCAGCAATCGGCGCCCAATCTGGTCGATTATGAGGAATGCCACAATTGTGAATACGAAGTTCGTCCCAGCAATGATGATGGCAACCGCTGTGGGGTCCGCAAAGCCCACCGACTGGAAAATGGTGCCCGAGTAGTACATGAGCGCGTTCCAGCCGCTAAACTGCTGGAAGAGCTGCAGAGCAACCACTATCGATAACGCGCGGCGGTTCGATGGCACCGTGAACAGCGCCTTGAGATTGTGTCTGAACGTGATGAATGCGGTCTTGACCATGGCCTGCCAGGACGTCAGCGAGTTGATCTCCACAGCGCTGCTCGGGATATCGCTCGATATCTCTGCAATCTTGTCCGTGAGCTGTTTGTCGTCGGCTCCCTGGTATATTCTCGTCAGAACCTTCCTGGCAACGTCAATGCGGCCGCGCAGAATCAGGTAGCGCGGGGTGTCTGGCATGAAAAAGAACAAAACCATCTGTGTGACCGAAGGGATCAGCGACAGTCCAACTAGGATCCTCCAGCCGTTGTGCACTTTCGACAGCCCGTAGCCGATGGCGTAGGCCACGAGCTGGCCCAGAGTTATCGCCATGACATTGAGTACGACGAGACGCCCCCGGAAGCGCGTGGGTGCAACCTCGGACAGGTAAATCGGCGCGACGAGTGACGCCAGACCGACACCGAAGCCCATGATAAACCTACCCACAATCATCGTCCACAGGGTGTGAGCGCCGGCCTGCATGGCCCCGCCAACGATGAACATCACGTTGGCAAAGGTGATCACCCACTTGCGGCCAAAAGTGTCAGCTAGGCCGCCGCCTATGCACGCCGTGATAAACGCACCGAGTGATGTGGCCGACGTGATGAGCTCCTTGTCGCCCGCAGTCAAGGTTTTTCCCAGATCGTCTTTGATCACAACAAGCGCGCCGGAAATGTACCCGGTGTCGTAGCCGAACATGAAACCACACAGTGACACAAGCGCTGCCAACAAGAACACGGTCGGCGACGGCTTGAGCGCCTCAATGGAGTGGTTGATGGCCGTCGTGTCAATATCGAAGTCGCTGCCCTCCGACGACAGCCCCGTCGGCACCGACACCACGGAGCTCGACTGCGTGCCCATGAACGAGTTGGTGCGGCTGTCCGCGTTGAGACGGCGCCCCTTTTCCGGCATAGCTGGTCTTGAGGGTCCAGTTATCTGTACCCCGGAAAACCTGTCCCCGGCGACGTAAGCGGCTCGTGCTGTGTTTACTTTTGTTTCTGGGTCTTTTTCGTCGTTTGGCGCGGACGAAGGATGGCAGAGTCGCGGCAAGCGCTGATCAGCTGGATCAACGAGCTACTACAGCTGAATCTGTCCAAGGTGGACCAGCTGGGCACAGGCGCGGCGTACTGCCAGATCATGGACTCTATCTACCATGATGTGCCGCTGTCGCGCGTCAACTTTGACGCCAAAAACGAGTACGACTATCAGCACAACTTCAAGATCCTGCAGTCTGTGTTCACGCGACACGGCATTGAACGGACGTTCGATACCCAGCGATTGATGCGGTGTCGCCTGCAGGACAACCTGGAGTTCGCGCAATGGCTGCGGCGGTTCTGGCTCGAAAACGCGCCGCAGCAGGAGTACGACGCGGTGGCTAGGCGGTCGTCGCGCAGCGCCTCGGCCGCCGGCTTCACAAACGGCAAGAGTCGCCAGAGCGTTGCGCCAGGCCGGGCCACCCCCAGCGGTCGCGTCTCGCGCTCTTCGTCGACATCCAGCTCCCGTGCGGCAGTGCGCGGCGCCTTTCATCCATCGAACCGGACGCCCTCGGGCACCAGCGTTACGGGGCTGGGGCCGAGCAAGGATCAGGGTGTTCGCATGCCCGCCGCGCACAAGATCAGCGACCTCGAAGGTCAGGTAGACGAGCTCGAGGAGTCGCTGGCTATTGTTACCACAGAGCGCACCCTCTACTACGGCAAGCTCCTCGAAATTGAGGAACTTGTACAGAAAAAGCTCGACCTACTATACAGCGAGCATACAGAAGGCACTGAGATAGACCAGGCCGATCCCCAAGTGGCCCTCATCCGTAACATCCAAACCATCCTGTACGCGACAGCAGAGGGGTTCGAGACGCCGTATCGTCCGGAGGACGAGCCATTCTAGGCAGCCTGCGAGCACTCTAAGACCACAGTCCACAACATTATCCGGCATGATTGTGGCCAGTCACAGCCAGCCAACCCAAGCACTCCTGTCTAAATTATGTAGCCGTCTATACATTAGGGTAATACCACCTAGGACGCGTTTTTGTAGTGGACAGTCGCCTGCGCCCTCAGGGCTGCCGCCGCGGACTCGGGGGTGATGTCGCGCTGGGGCATGCCCAAAAGCTCAAAGCCCACGAGGAACTTCTTGACGGTCGCTGACCGCAGTAGCGGTGGGTAGAAGTGGAACATCAGGTGCTCGACATCAGCCGCATCGCCGCCGGTGAACGCCTGGTGGATCCCCATGGAGTATGGAAACGAGGTCTTGAACAAGTTGTCGTATCTGACTGTCAATAGGTGTAACGACTCCGCCAGTGAGCGCTTCTCCTCCTCGGACAGGTCGAGCACACTGCGGATACGATTGCGAGCAACCAGCATGGTCTCGAACGGCCACGTGGCCCAAAAAGGCACCAGTACAACAAAATGTTCATTGCAGTCGATCACACGGCTCTCAGGCGTGCCCACCAGCGCCATCTCCTTGGCAACATAGTCCTCGAGGAGGTTGTGGCCCGGGTGCTCCCGCGCGTACTCCTCCAAGGCATCGTGCTCGATCTGGGGCTCGTCGGGGACGATACTGGTCATCCAGGCCTGGCCGTGCGGATGTGGGTTCGAGCAACCCATAGCGGAGCCCTTATTCTCGAAGATCTGGCAGTAGTTGATGTCAGGGTCCTCGACTGCGCTCCGGTAGACCTGCTGCCAGCCACCAATGACCTCGACTAGCTGCTCGAGTGACATGTCTGCGAGTGTCTGGCTGTGGTTGGGACTGAAACAAATCACTACGCATCGCCCAGTGACGGGATCAGCCCTGAAAAGCCCATTGTCCTCGCTCATCGGCTGCGCCGTCTCTGCGCTCCGGGGAGTCACAGCAGCAAAGTCATTACCGAAAATGAAGATGTCCTTATAGTCAGGGTTCTTCTCGCCGTTTGCGCGCACATTTCCAGGACACAGGTAGCATTTAGGATCGTATTCTGGCTTTTCGTCGGCTACCGTCTCCTCGGACCCTTGCCAAGGACGGCTGGTGCGATGCGGAGAACAGAGAACCCAGGACTTGTGCAAGGGGTTGTATCGCCTGTGGACATGCTGTAACAGTGACATAGTAGACAAAAAGATGGGGATCTCTGTTAAGCCCCAGGGCATAACCTAACCCTGATCTTTAATTCTAATCTGACTTTTATGGATGATGCAGCTCATGGTGGGCCTAACGCAGAATGTACATATACTATGAAATATATATTACGCATTTTAGGGGACCTCGACTGCTGGCGCACTAATGACGTCGCCGCAGCTACTTCTACAACCAGAAATTCCCAGTCTGCTGGACCTCCTCGGAGACACGGACAGCACCGTCTGACTGACTCCCGAGTCACATCAGATAAACAGCTTATAACTTAATCGATAGACGTTTACACAGCTAAACTCAGATCTAGGCCTTGCTCTTGAACTGGTCTTCAGTGACACCCTGTCCCATGGCGGCAGTGGACGTGACACCCCCGGTAAGCGTCTTGAGGATATCGTCAATGTACTCGGCGCCCGACCATTTCTGGTGCTTCACGACATCGACGTCGTGCTTAACCTCCTCACGTTGAACATCCTGGCCATACGCGTGCATACCGCGCTTGGCGAAGCCCTGGGCAAACGCTGCTGAAGCCAGTGCGTTAGTGTGGAGGCCAGCCAAGGTAATGAATTGCCACACGTAGCCGAGCTTCGCGAGGCGGTCAATGTATGTGCGCTGGTCGTCAGGCGACATTGCCGTGTTCCAGTTAAAGGAGGGTGATAAGTTGTAGGCAAGCCACTTGCCAGGAACAGCGTCATGGACGCCCTTGGCAAACTCCTCTGCCTGCTTGTAGTCGGGCAGTTTGGACTCCATCCAAATCAAGTCTGCGTAGGGAGCGTACGCGCGGGCACGGTTCACTGCGCACTGAGTACCACCTTTGTATCGGTAGAAGCCCTCGCGGACACGAGGTGCATCCCAGTCAAAGTAGACATCCTTGCCGAGTAACTCGCGGGCGAATTTGCGTGCGTTGCTGTTGGAGATGTTTGCTAGCGGAGTGAGGGTCGACTGCACCTTCTGGATAAGCTGGTCCTTGTTGGAGTAGTTACCCTTTTTGATCTCGTCAATGACGGCCTCGTGGAAGAGCTTGAGACCGGCCTTGGCGATCCAGTCAGATTCCACTTTGGTGAGAGCGGCACCAATGGCTCCGTCGTTCTCCGCAGCCACCATCACGTCGGCTAGGGGTAGGATATCAGGGTTCGTGGAGCCAATGATAAAGTGGTGGTCGCGAGGGTCGATGGTGGAGGTCAGAAGAGTGGCAGCCTCTGAGTCTGTGCGGGCCACAGCCAGCAGATCGGTACCGAAGGTGTCGGCGGCAGCACGGATGGTCACGAGACGGTTGATGTGCTCTTGGACGGGAACGAGCACCTTGCCTGCCATGTGGCCGCACTTCTTGGTGCCGGGGGCCTGGTCCTCGATGTGGATCCCGGAGGCACCGCGCTCGATGAATAGCTTGGTGAGTTTGAACACCGCCGTGAGACCACCGTGGCCGGTATCGGCATCGGCGATGATGGGACGCAGGTAGTCGACGTAGGGCAGCTTGGCGCGCTGCTCAATGTCCACAGAGAAGCGCTCGTTGCGCTGTTTGCGGTCGTGGAACAGCTGTGCGAACCACAGATGCTCCACCTTGTTAGGAACGGTGTCCATTGGGTAGTCGGCCAGATCGGGTGACGGCTCGTTGGAGGAGGACGCCGTGGACGAGCACTGCCAGCCCGAGACGTAGATGGTGTCAAGGTACTTGGCCATCTGCGTCACCTGGACGGGGTCGAGGGCGCCGTAGGTGAACGACGCAGTTTTGTTGGCAGCGTGCTCACCCAGAAGGGCGAACAACTTGGCGGCCTGCTGGCTGGACGGGAAATCGATCTGGATAGACCCTCGCTTGCGGACGATGTCCTCCGCGCTGTACACGCGCCTCGTCTTGGCCCAGCGCGGCTCGCTCCACCACTTCTTGACGGCAGCGACCTCCTGGTCGAACTGCTCCTGTTCTTTTTGCAGATTGATAGTCGACATTGGTGGTGCAGGTCGGGGACAGCGGACTTTATATATCACAGTCACCGAATCTGGGGTACCGGACCGGCCTCGGCGATGTCACGTGCGCTCGCTCACGCCGCGTCGCCGAGCAGGCTTTGGCGCCAAACGAGTCGCGGCACACTGCGCTGACCGGTTTTCCGGCGTATCCGCCCGGCTAGACCCGGAAATTTCACCGAGGAAGGCCTATTTTTCATCTGTCTTGCGGTTCCCCGCATGTGTCCGTGCAGTCACGCGGATCATGAACCCTCGCCCATAACGGGTCGGCAAACTAAGGAACAAGTGTGACGGCCAGCGCTGCGAAGGGTGCGATGGGCCTATATAACACACGAGAATTGGTTTGCTGAAAAACAGAACTGATCTGATTGTTCCTGGTCTCGCTGGTGAACAGGGCGCCCGAACGCGAGATGAGTCAGGCGGTGACGCACGACCGAGTCTGACTGTTGAGAACCGGATCGGCACCGCCGCTCGCACTGGTTCTAAAGACACTGCATGATCGATTGTGCTGCGCATTGTGCATTGTGACGGATGACCAATTGCGAGACTAAGAGAGGCTCTGAAGTGGTGATTCTTGCAGCTTGAATTGCGAGACTACGAGAGGCTCTGTGAAATGGTGAGTACTGCAGCTTCAAGTAATATATAAAGTCACAGCTAGTCTAGTTTAATTCAAGCTAGTGTTAATTTGGAATAACAACTGAACGAAAATAATGTAGTATCCCAAAGGGTATAGTTTAAGTGATCTACTGATATCTCTCAGACTTGGAATGAGCATGGAATGAGCATGGTATGCTCATGGCACTCTCTTGGCTCTCTTGGTGCGGCAAAACCATCGCCTATCTTTTACCCGCCAATGGGACTGCACCCAAATACTATTGCTTGAGATCACATGGCCCTTTACTACGCAGTGCCTCAGACCTTTATCCTCCACAGATGTCAAGGAGCAGAGCCTGCAGAATGATGTCATGACAAAAAATGTGACGAAGTACACACGCATCTGCAGGTTGCAAAATCCGCAGGTTGCAAAATCGGCAACCACACCCGAGTCAGGTTCGCCGCTACGCTAGAGATAGCTACACTTCTTCGTAGCAGTGCGGTTGTGACGTCACATTGTGGTACGATGTTTCCGTGCCCTCAGCCGTCGTGTGGCTTACTAACCAGGTTGCGGGTCGTTCCAGCGTGCTCGTGCTGCTGCTGCATCCTTGGCTGGTCGCCGCGCACGTACTTCTCGTGTCCAGCACGACCCGGCAATGCTTAGGCGCTTGCAGCACTCTCTAGGGCCCCGTGGGTCCACGCACTCCGCGGCTCGCCACATTCGCCACCTGCCACTGTGCCGCACGGAGGTTGACTCATCCAGAGCAGCCTTCGAGTGACGTCTTTTCGCAGCTATGGCGTCAAACAAGTATGACACCGTTCCATCGTCGCTGACGCTCGAGCCGAACCCGTTCGAGCAGTCGTTTGCGTCAAAGCCGCAGGACGGGCGCGGTGGCGCACCAGGTGACGAGTCAATGCACCCGTTAGATTCACCGGCTGTTCCGCCAGGCCGGGCCCAGCACGACAGACAGAAGAGCCTCCCGGGAGTACACGATCTGACGTCGCCAAGCCCACTGCTCGCGGCGGGAGGAGCGCCCGCGTGGCCAGTGGCGGGGCGGGGGCCGCACCTGTCGCCAATGATCCTCAATGGCGGCGAGGGCACCCAGTACGGTCTGCGTGATCCCACGCTGCCCAGCCCCGGGGGCACAGTGCTGAGCACGCCTCTGGATCACCAGTCTGCGCCGCCCGGCCCTCTTGGAGGGAGTGGCCGCATTGCGCCCGCACAGCAAGTCAAGCCGGTGTACGGCGAGAATCAGGCAGCCAATGGACTCTACATGCTGAGCCACGGTGTGCGCGAGAGCAAGATCGCCAACAATGGGCATGGGCAGCACACCCCGGATCCCTCAAGCTCTGCTCTGAGGGTTCCAGCCACGGCGGAGGGGCAGCGGCGCCTGAGCAGCAGTAAACCTGCGGACGACACAGACGATCAAGAGGACAGGAAGCGACAACAGTTTCTCGAGAGAAACCGACTGGCTGCTGTCAAATGCCGCCAGCGCAAGAAACAGTACATGAACAGTCTCAAGACGAAGGTCGAGTACCTGATGGCCACGAACGACGAGCTCACGGGCGAGGTCGCCAAGCTGCGCACACATATGGACCAACTGAGAGCGTTCCTTGCGAGCAACACGGACCTGCGGCGTCTGCCGCCCGCCATCCGGGCAATCATGGAGAATCGCGACGCGGCTGCCCCTCCGCAGCAGATGCCCGCCCTGGTGACCAACGGCGCGCTGCCGTCTCCGGCGCACGGCGCACATATGGGGGTATCCTCACAGGGGCTGGCCCCCCAGGTCCTGCCTCAGGGTGTACCGATCGCCTCTAGCACCATGGGGGGCCTGTCGGCGCAAATGCCACCGGCAAACTCTCTGGAAAATGCGCCACCAGCACACACCGTCCCGCAGAATCCCCGCGTGGGCACCTAGGCACACTAGGTCAGTGATTTTTTTTATTAGCGCCATAAGGCATGTAATTATTGAGTCCAAGGACAGCAGGCTGTTCGTCACTGAACAGCCGTGCTCACAGCCTTAACGAACAGTCGTCAAACAGCTGTCGGGCAGTTGCCCGGACAGTTGCCCGGCAGCGTACACTGCCAATTGCTGCTTAACGAGGGCTAGCTATAGGTCTACGTGTTACATGTGGCCCTCACGCCTCACAGGGTTGGCGTCGATCTGCTCTAACGTCGGGCCCAGGGCCAGCCGCACCTTGTTGTGGTACGTCGCCCGATTGTTTTTCTGCAGCGGGTTGTGCTCGAGATAAATAGTGTGAAAGTGCTTGAGATGCTTGAGCTGGTCCTCGACGTTCTTAAAGTCGGTGAGCTCGTTGCTGCTGACCCACAGCTCCTCGAGATCCGTGAGGTGGTCCAGGCCGCTAAGCCGGGTGATCTTATTGTTTGACACATCTAGCGTGGTGAGTTTTGTGTTGTTATCAAGCCCCTCAATGCCAGTCAGACCGTTGTGACTGATGTAGAGTTCCTCGAGCTGCGTCAACTGGTCGAGCCCCTCGATCTTGGTGACCCGATTGCTCTGGATCGACAGAAGCTTTAGGTTGCGCAGTTTGTCGAGACCCTCGATGCTGGAGATCTTATTGCGCGCCAGCCAGAGCTTTTCGAGGTTGATTAGCGAGTCCAGGCCCTCGATCTTGCGGATCCTGTTCGCCCCCAGCTCCAGGTTGGTGAGGCTCGTCAGCATCTCCAGGCCCTGTATTTTGGCAATGTCGTTCTGGCACAGGTACAGGTCGGCCACGCTCGTGAGCCGGTCGAGGTGCTTGATGTGGCGGAAGTTGTTGAAGCTGAGGTCCAGCGACACCATCTCGGCGCCAAAGTGCTCCAATCGCTTGTCCATGCGCTCAATGCGGTTGTCGTAGAGATCGAGCTCCTCGAGGTCCGCGGGCAGATCGTCCACGCCGCGCAACGTGGTGAGCAGGTTCTGGCGGAAGCACGCGGTCTTCACGTTGGGGAACCGCTGCAGTCCCAGGGCCTTGAGCGACTCAATCCGCATGTGTGTCAGGTCCAGCTCCACACAGTCCTCATCAAAGTCGTCAAGCAGATCACTGTCGGCTTCGAGTACGTCGGTAGCCTCGACCACCGTCACCTGCTGCTCGGGCGCGCTGTCGTTGTTGTCGTCGTTGCCGGCTGCGCTGCGCGGGCCGCTCGCAGCCTCTGGCGTCCAGTCGGTCTCGACAATGCGTGGCGACTCCGGGTCCCTGGGCGAGTCGGAGGTCATGGGCTGTGCGGATCCAGAACTGCGTTTTGTGCGTCAGCAGCCTGAAAGAAGCGGCAGAGAAAGTAGTTGCGTAAGGTTGCCGCTCACAGAGGTTACGCCGCGGTTTCAGAGTTAGCAGAGTATATGCGGTACAGTAGATGTAGCAGTAGACGTAGCAGTAGTGAACAGCATGAACAGTAGTGGACAGCAGCTGAAACAGCAGCGGACACAGCAGCCGCAGCGCTAGACACAGCAGAAACAGCACTAGACGCAGCAGTACACACGGCAGCGCATTAGTGCGACGGAAAATGGGCACACAGCCGTTTTGCACAAATCGACTCAGCTACTATCTACAGATTCTTATTTAGCGGGCCTCGGGCTGCGCCTCGATGTACTCGATGGCGTCCTTGACGGAGCGGATCTCGTCGCTCTCCTTGTCGGGAATCTCGATGCCAAACTCCTCCTCGACGGCCACCATCAGCTCGACAGCATCCAGGCTATCCAGCCCAAGGTCCTGGAAGGTAGACGTAGGGGTCAGCTTGCTGCTGTCCTGGGTGTAATTCTTGAACACCGTAAGCACGCGGCCCTGGATGTCCTGCTGGGACAGAGTGCTCTGGAAGCGAGCCGCAAGCGGCATCCGGGGCGTTGCAAGACGGGTGGCCCGAAACAGCGTGGTGCGGATCAGCGTCATTTGTATAGGAGGAAATCTGTGCTGACCAAGCAGCGTGCTAATAGCGGCACCCACAAATGTCATCGCCGCACTTGTGCATTATCTCTAGAGGCTCGACGTAATAATTGATTAGACTAAATAATGACGCTAAACGCAATGCGGTGCCAAATTCCAAAGCGACGCTACTAGCCGGACGGCTGCCAATGTCCGGCAGCTAGCTCTGCCTTGGCGACCGTCAATTGGAACCGGGCCCGACCCAGTGGTGCATGAAAGCTAGCAATTGCATTGGAACCGGGTTTGCCCAGTGGTGCATAAAAACTAGCAATTGCATTGCGAGCATGACGCCTGGCTCATAGGTCGCCCGGGCGGAACTGGCGCAACTGCGTTACAGATCATAGAACATAGCATCACATGGGAAGCTGCGCGGCGAAGTGCGTGCTTCTGCGCGCAGCTGACAAGCGCCAGCTGAGGCGTCTACGAGGCCGCAGATTAACGGCAGCGGGTATGCCTCCACAAGATCACGCTGCAAATCCTCTAGTGCAGTGCTTTCCGTCTGCGCCGCACACTGCGGAAACAGACACTCCCACTTTTGGGACGTACTGTGTAGAGTCACGCTGTAGCTGGAGGGTTGATAATAAACCTGGGTCTGTAGAATGCTCCCCAAGGCTGTGGCGGTCTTCGTGATGACACTGGGGTACTTCTTGGAGTACACAACCTCAACTTGCGGCAGGTCTCCGTGATTTACCACGGAGACACAGTGGCGAGAGTTCTGGCCAAGAAGGTAAAGGTACGCAGGGATGTCGGCCCCCAGCTGGTGCTGGCTCTCGCACCTCATACAGTTCAGTAGCCGCACCGTCGTTCCCTCAATGAGCTCTGGATCCTTCAGCCAACTTAGCGGTATTCCCGTTGAGGTACTTATAGCTACGCGAAGCTCGTTCCTCTTTTGCTTATTGGCCTCGACTCGCGCAGACTCAATGCGTCGCGAGTGAGCGTCATTTCCCTCTGTATAGTCCTCTGCGGCTAGAGTATAGCCGCTAGTGACTCATGTACACCCACAAGAGTCTACGGGGACGACCTCTACTGTTGTGTATCCAGCCATTTTTGCAAGACAGTGTGTTTGTTGGATCGTGGGGGTAGTCTGACTCGGGACGCCGAAAGACCTGGTCCTTAAGTAGCAACATGCCAACCACTAGATCTAAACCTGACCCAGTACATTCCCTAATATCTGGCATTTGGCTGCGTCTATCCCGTAAGAGCCGAACAAACCTCATTCCTAACATCGAGATAAATGCCCCCCTATGACCCTAAGTAAGGGATAACTATCTGTGGTTGCAAGGCTCCTACCGTTGATATCTAGTTGGGGTATCTCCACTAGTTATAATTGCGCAAGTATATGGATACTTAGTACCGTCAAACCATTTTCGCGGCCATGCAATGTGGCTATATGCAATGTGGCCCTAGTAGCGCAGATCTGAAACCCTTACCGCTAATTTCACCGTGAGGAACGTTTGACCCGTTAAGACCAGGATACGAGCGCAATCTCCAGATATACGGTAAAAGCTGGTCAGACACTAGCATTTTTAGTTCCCGTTCTTAATCAAAGTTGTATTTACGGTACCTTCGATATTGAATTTGTTTCCATATCATGTGAGATTGAAAGGCAGATTATCTGTTCTTAGAGAAGTGGGAACGTGCGTCGGCGGTCCCCTTGACCACGAGCAATTGGAAGTGTCCATAAGCCACAAATTAGAATATGTGAGCACTAGAATGAGCAGGGAAATCTTAAGGTACAAGTTATAATAGGTTCCGCTCAGCCGCTCATATGAGAAACAGTTAAGAGGCGGTCTGATTGGCCCCGCTGGCAAGATCGCTGCATAGACTTGGGTTCTAAAGGTGCGCTGAGATGGGTCATGCGCATGATCTGTTTTTCATTAGCGCTTTGTCTATTGCAACTGCTTGAGGTGTCGAGGCTGCGGATAAATCACTATAAATTAATTATTTTATATTGATTAATAGTTGTTATATTGGAAAGCCATCACTTTTATAATTTGACCTTGTACACAAAGTCCTGCTCTTTTGCATTGGCACTGACAGAGATCAAGCATCCTTCAAAGTAAACCAGGCACAGCCTCCGTAACTAACATGTGAATCGTGGGCCGTGATTGGTGAGACAGACAAAACAGAGACAGAACAGAAACTACCAAAGCCGCTGCTGCTTCTTGACGCCTCGCTCGCTAGATCACTGCGCCTTTTCTTCGAGGGCGGCCAAGAGGAACTCCAGGGCCAGGCGGGCAAATTGCTCCATGTTCTCGCAGCGGCTGTGCACATTTGTGTGGCGCACCACGCTTTCCTGGCCATTGGGAGCAGCGATGCCGATGTACACGTTGCCCACAGCATCCTCGGGGGTGGCTGACGGACCGGCCCAGCCAGTCTCGGCCAGCGCGTAGGTGGCACCCAACTCGAGCTTCAGATTGCGTGCCAACCGCTTGACGACGTTCTCGGACGGCCCGGTATAACTGTCAATGTCCTCCTGAGACCAGCCGCTCAGGTGGAGCCGGGAGCGCAGCGAGTACGAGGTGGTACCCCCCACGAAGAACTGAGACGCTCGCGGCAGCGCGACGAGATAGCTCGAGATCAGGCCCCCGCACGCGCTCTCGCTGACGGCCAGCGTCTCGCCCCGCGTCTTGAGGATCTCGGCGATCCGTGTTGTGAGCGGCACAATATCCGCGGGCGGGAACATGAGCTTAAGTCAGGCGCGCTTGTTCAAGGTCAGGCGCTGGTCCATCGTCAGGGCAGTGCTAGCAATATCGGGGTTGTTCGGCTTGCAGCCTATATCCTCCTATAGCCTCACGGACTACTGTCGAGACTGCTGCACGAGTTTAAATCTGCTTGGCTGGGTGCTATATGCGCTGCACTACTCCCAGACCTGCATAGCTACACTACGACGGCACTCGCGCGGCCACGGCCAGTACCATAGCCAGCACCACGGCCGCCTACACAGCCCTCTGCGGGGTCCATGGGGCGCGCACAGCCAGAATACCGCAATTGCAACTCACAGCTCACCTGACCTTCCCATCTGTCCGCGTCTTACGTACCTCTTCTTGCACTTGAGCTCTGCCATGTCGACGCAGGCAGCGACTCCGGCAGACACGACGTTCCTGAGCGTGCACGCCGGCCAGGTCCGGTACGACGCCGAGACGGGCGAGGCCACGCCGCTGCGCGGCCAGGGCTCGCTGGTGGTCAAGGTGTGCGAGGCCGAGCCCGACATGCTGGCCGTGCAGTGGCGACCCCGAGGCTCCAGCATCCAGCGCGAGACCGAGGAGCTCATGTTGCTGCCCGGCGACGTGGTGTTTTCGCCCGTCAACCAGTGCACCACTGGCCGCGTGATCTCGATGCGGTTCCAGTCCAGCGGTGAGCGGCACCTGTTCTGGCTGCAGCAGCCCGCGGCCGGGAACGACCTCGGCGAGTTCGACAAGAGCGACGAGCAGGTCCTGGATGATCTCAACAAGTACGCCAACAGGCTTGCGTCTGACGAGGCCGACGAATAGGACCTGTAGCGCGCACAATGGGCTAGATCAGCGGCCCGCGCAGCCAGTGGCAAATGCGCAAGTGCCAACGAACAAACGAGCCAATCGGCTAGGCGCAGCGACGCAGCGAACTAGATGCAATTCACGTAAACGTAAATCCAAGTCTCCGAGCCTCGCTAAACCACCTCCTAAGTCATCAGATCAGATGCCTGACGGCGACGTGGAACGCGAGCTCCAGCGTCTGCTGGACCTGCAGTGCGATAGCCTCGAGCAGCGCAGCCCCCAGATCGGCGGGATCCGCAGGGCGTTCCTGGGCCTCCTCACCAAGCTCGAGCGCCAGACGTGGGCCCAGGCAGACGCCGTGGACCGCGAGCTCACGGCCAAGAGAGCCGAGCAGGCGCGGGCCGCGAAACTCGCGACGCGGCTCCGCGATCTCAACGAGGTGCTTCACGAGCTCAAGGCAGGTCCCTGGGTCTCGCGCATAACTGAGCTGGACAGCGAGCTGACGGCTCTGGACGACAAGATAGCCAAGCTGGAATTGGCGCGCAAGAGTTTGCGCGAGGAGCGTCGGGACCTTGAGTCTCTCGTGGAGAGCCGCGAGGCGCGTGTCGTCCGCGAAAAAGCCGCGCTGGGCGACGCTCCCGGTACCAGTGCGGTGGAAGCTGCAATCATAACGCTGTCGCAGAAGCGCCAGGAGTTCGACATGAATATCGCGGCAATTGACTCGGGAAAACAGCTTTGGAGCAATGTATGCGCGGCCCTCGACGAGCTCGACGAAACGGTCTCCAAGCTGTCGACAAACGATGCGGCACACGGTTCCACGGCACACGACACCACGGCACACAGTACTGCGACAAATGATATCACGCACGATACGGCTCCCCCTCCAGGTAGTCCGCTCGCCCACAATGTAGCCCAGGTCCTGGCTCCTATGCGCGAGACCCTCCGCACACTCGAGTCATGTCACGCTACTGCCGAAAAAAACCGATGGTCTCTCCTCGTGGTAGCCATCGGTCACGAGGTCCAGGCGCTGCAAGTAGCCATTGCAGCCATAGTCCAGTACAGCCAGGAGCGACAAGCCTCCTAGCACAGACACCGATTGCAGCCGCTCCCCCGTTCAGCTAGGAATGCGGAGCCACCCAGCACACAGACACTGCAAAACCGATTGCAGTCACTCTCCCGTTCAGCTAGGAACGCAGAGCCTCCTAGCGACGAATCGCTGCAAAGCCAATTGCAGCAATTGTCCTGTTTCGCCAAAACCCCGGCCTTGGCGCAACAAGACTGCGAGTTTCTACAGCCTCAGATAGCCATTTGCAACAACTTTTCGTCCTTGCTATTCCTCGACTGCAAAAGCATTCGGCGCTTGTCTATAAATATAATTAACAATAAATATTACACGGGCTCCGTCTTTGCGGCCGACGCCGCAACCAGCCGGCACAAGTCTGGCGGGAATCCGTAGAGGGCCGCCTCGCGATCCACGGGCCGCCACACGTCCGCGTGGCCAGGCGGCTCGTACTCCACAACAAAATCCGGGCGAGACGGCGACGGTACCATCAGGGTGCGCACTAGGTGCTCCGGAACAAGCCCGGCAGTCACTCGCTGCATGCTTTCGCTCAGGATTGCGTTGCTGCGTCTGAACAGCTCCGTGATACGCCCACTTCCCAGAGTGTGGGTAAAGCCTCCGCGCATATTCCGCACGTCTCCATGGCGGAGCTGCTCCGAGCCCTCCCGAAGAATGCGCTTTTCGCGACGCTTCTGGAACTCCTCCTCCACCCAGTCCGACTTTTGCTTGCATGCGTGGGCCCCAAAGATCAGAGTGGCCCGGCGGTGGATGCGCGCACGCAGGTCGTTGTCTTTATTGCGAGTGCTGTTGCTGTCACGCCACTTTTTCTTGCGGTTCCGGTTCTCCTCGCGTAGCCGCTCGCGGTCCTCGCCCGTCAACGATGCGGGTCGTTTCCGCAGCTTGCCCCGGCGCTGCTCAGACAGGTCGTCCGGCCACCCAGTACCCAGTTCCTGGAGCACCGATTGGACTGCTTGGAGCGTCGCCGCATCTGTGGGCCCATCGAGCGACGACGGCAGCTGAAGGTTGGAGATGAGCGGTGCCACGCGGTTCGAAGCCTGCGCGTTGTGCTCGACCATCTGGCGCGCCAGAGACAGCGCATCGTTTACATATGAATCGTCCTGCCGTGCTCCGGCGTTTTCTCCGGCAATAATCGACCTGAGGTTGTCGACGAGCAGCTGGTCCTCATGACCACTGTCCGGGCCGCCAGAATCCTCGTAGTGGCTGTAATGGTGCGCCGCATTTGAGTGCTGGAGTGCCGCAGTCAGCTGCTCGATCAGCGACGGGTCCACTTCGGCCTGGCTGCCCTGGAGCTCGTGCTGGGCGTCCCCACGGGCGCCTTTATCGGCATTCTGCAGCGAGGGGTCCACGTCGTTCTGCAGCGAGGGGTCTACAGCCACTCCACCCACTACGCTACCTCCTGGCTGTTGCATCGCCTGCAGGCCCTCCAGCAATGTTCTTGAGGCGTCGTCGGCGCTCATATTGTCGTCGTTGACTGGACTGGCCATGGCGTCTAGATTTAATGTGTCTTAGTCATCATGTCAAGGACCACAAAACTGTGGCTACACCTCTTGTTGTAATGTAACTTTATCGCATGTAACTTTATCGCTGGTCTTAGATTCTAGAGACGAGAAGCTCGATAGCACACTTTCATGATTTGTACTGACAGACATCAGCCCTTTGCTCTAAGGGACGTTGCTCTGCTACAGCGGAAATAGTGTGTAGTATACCTGTCAGGGTGTCGGATGTCAGCCGGTGATGCTGTTTGTAGTGACGCTGTTGTGGTGGTACCAATGGCTAGGCAATGCTGGCGCGCTGCAAGGCCAGTGAGGCGACGCGGAGCTTAGTTGACCGCGACACCGTGCTCCTTGAGAATGGCGAAAATGCTGGCCAGCTTCTCTTTGCCATCAGCATCGACGTCCGCCGACAGCTCAGCCAGCTTCGGGACAATTCCTGACTTCTCGAACTGCTTTACCACCGGGCGTTTGGGCTCTAGCAGTGCGATGGTGTTCAGCAGAGAAAGGACCCGTTTCTCGGGCTTGGTCAGGGGCTTGGACATGTTGATCTGAGACACAAGGTGCTTAATGAGCGGCCATCCGTTGTTGTCCACAAACTTGTCGTATGCAGCCGGGCAGTGCCCGAGCGCACAGGTGAGCGCGTACAGCGCCTTGGAGGCGACGTCGCCGTTGCTGTCGCACACGTGCTGCATGATGGTGTCGATGCCCGAGCCCGTGGCAAGCAGATCGGCTTGGCCCTTGTCGTTGTTCTGGACAGCCGAGCCAATGGCCGACAGCGCTGGCGCGCGGATCTCAGGATTCCTGTCGTTGACCAGGTAGAGAAGCGGCTCCCACAGCTTGCCCATGTTGTTGGCATTGTCGAGCTTCTCAATGAGCTCCTCGAATCTCTCCAAGCCCTCAATGCGTCCGTCGAGGTTGGTGCTCTCGACCGCCGTCTGCAGCGACCTGCGCATGTCACCCTGGTCGTCGGGGCCAGCCCCGAACAATTGGGCCAGCAGCTTCGAATCAGGCTCGCCCGCGTTGGCAGGGTCCTGCTGCGCTTTGGTCGACCACTGTAGAAGCTTCTCCATTCGTCAGTGTCACAGCTGAAGTTGCAAGTTACTAAGTGCTTTCGATGCGATTCTCTCCCTGCCCTGGCTGCAGGGCTGGGTCCAAGAGTCGCACGGCTGAGTTCAGGCCGCGATTGAAATCACCACGCAAAACACCACGTCGTCGCCGTTCTTCAGCACGTAGCGCAGGTCCCGTATGTTGGCGTACTTGCCAACATCGAATGTGAACCCAGGCAACTTGACGGCCAGCCCGTCGCCGAGCTTCAGATACGGCGTCACAAAGTCGAAATCATATGCAGTGTCCTTGTGAAACACAAACTTCTCGCGTGCAGGCCTGTCGAGGTACTTTTTGCGCCGCCATGCAGGGCTGCTCTCGAGACCCTCCTCGAGCGGGACCGCTAGCTCCAACGAGTCGTGCGTGTCTATGTAGTTTACCGAGGTCAGCACCGGGCCATACAGATACGGCTTGTCTGCGTAGACGTCGCCGAACACGCTGGGGTCGATCGACCACTTGAATGCCTTGAACGCCGCGGAAAAGCCCCACGGCAGGATGTCGCGCACCGGCTCGTCGAAGTCGTTGCCCCAAACCAGGCGGTCGCCGTTGACATCCTCGGCAAACTCGACTGCGAACTGAATGGAGAATTGCTCCTCTGCGCGCTCCTTGTGTTCAAAGTACTCAGATGGTGCAGCGCCGTACTCATTGATCCGCACGGCGAGCTTCACGTGAGCCCCTCCGCCCGTCAGCTCGACTGGCTCGGCGGAATTGACCGTCACCGGTATGAAGGGCCCAGTGTAGCTGGTCCCAGCCTTCACCACCACATTTGGAGCCATTCTCAGAGTGCGAGTCTTTGATGGAGGAGTCAGCGCGACATGCAGGTGCAGGGTGGGGTGGGTTTTTCCGAAATTGCCTCGAGATCACCCGTCCTGGCACCCACGGCGCAACGGACGACAGGCTGTTGATCCAACGGTTCTCCCACCCTGATCCGTGGTTGCTGGCGTGCAAGGTTTCTGGGTCCTCGATCCTCGGCCCACCATCCCAGGGATCTGGGCCCTAAACGAGCCGCTACCGGCCAAGCATGTTAGTCACAGTGCATAGCAAAAAGAGCGGCCGGCTCCACACGGGGAACCCTGGAAGCAAGAGGGTGTCACCAAAACACGACACAGCGCGCCCACCTCGAGCGGGCAGTCTCGCCGCCGTTTGGCGCGGCCGCGCTCTGGGTTGCTCGCTTCTGCACACCCCAACCCCAACCGCCGCGCCATGGAGGTTAGGGCACATGCGACGTCCTGATATAACAGGCTGGCATCTCCCGTTCGTGGCCACCCACAATGCCGTCATCGTTGGAGCAGCTCAAGAGCACCGGAACCATCATCGTCACCGACAGCGGCGAGTTCGAGACTATTGCCAAGTACAAGCCGCAGGACGCCACGACGAACCCGTCGCTGATCCTCGCAGCTTCCAAGAAGCCCGAGTACGCGAAGCTCATCGACGACGCTGTGGCGTCTGTCAAGGACTTTCCTGGCGACGCGCAGGCCAAGGCGTCAGAGGCGCTCGATGCCCTGCTCGTCGAGTTTGGCGTCAAGATTCTCGACATTGTTCCCGGCCGTGTGTCCACCGAGGTCGACGCGCGCCTGTCCTACAACACCAAGGCCACGGTTGAGAAGGCGCTCAAAATCATTGATCTCTACAAGAAACGTGGCGTCAGCAAGGATCGCGTGCTCATCAAGATCGCGACCACCTGGGAGGGTGTGCAGGCCGCGCGCGAGCTCGAGTCCAAGCACGACATCCACTGCAACATGACCCTTCTTTTCGGTGAGGTCCAGGCCATTGCTGCTGCCGAGGCCAATGCCACTCTGATCTCCCCGTTCGTGGGCCGCATCCTCGACTGGTACAAGAAGAACACCGGCAAGGACTACACACCCGCCGACGACCCTGGTGTGGTCTCTGTCAAGAACATCTATAACTACTACAAAAAGTTTGGCTACAAAACCATTGTCATGGGCGCTTCCTTCCGCAATGTCGGTGAGGTCAAGGAGCTCGCTGGTGTCGACTTCCTGACAATTGCTCCCAAGCTGCTCGAGGAACTCTACAACTCAGACGACCCCGTCCCTCGCAAGCTCGACCCTGCCGAGGCCAAGTCCCTGGATATCAAGAAGCTATCTTTCGTTGACGACGAGCCCACTTTCCGCTTCGAGTTCCATCAGGACGCCATGGCCGTCGACAAATTAGCCGAGGGCATCCGCAACTTTTCCAAGGACACTGTCACCCTTCTCGACGACCTTGCCGAGCGTCTTTAGGACCTGTAAGTAAGGCCTGTAAGTAGAGGCTATGTAGTGCCTGTAATGTCGGGCTATTCAGTCGTTAATGTCCTGGTCTAACGGTCGTTATCACGCTATCAAGACTTGCCCGCAGACGCTGCAAAGTCAGAATTACTAGAGGATCAGTGCTACAGATGACCTTACCCTGAGCTGACGATCGTCAGTGTTAGTGCCCGGAAGCTTGAGCATTCTCAGTCCAGGACAAAGCTAGCTCAACAATCCTAAATCATCTTACCAACTCGGAGGTATCAGATATCAAATTAGATTAGAATTACTATCTTCAAACAATCCGTAAATTGCCCTAAAGGGTGGTATCACTACGTACTTCCTTGACGTCACGTCACTGGATAAATTAGAGGGCGTGGAGAAGGGGGGCAAGGACGTTCTGCAGGTTGCCAACGACGGGGGCAGCGCGCTGCGAAGCGTCAGGGGCGTTGCCAGCGATCTGGGCAGCATAAGACGCAATCTTGTTTGCGCTTCCAGAGGCCTGCTTGATCTGGTCGATGGTCTGCTGGCTCTGGCCCTGGGAAGCAGAGTACTGCTGGAGCTGGTTACCGGCAGAGACAATGGGCTCAAAGGGACCGTAACCAGTGGGAACACCGCCGAGGCACGAGGGGTCCAGGCCGTCAAGGAACTGCTTGACCTGCTGCTCGAGGCCCTGGATCTCAGTCACGTAACGAGACAAGTCCTGGCTGGGCTGGGTCAGCAGGTGGCCGTCGAGAACGTCAGCGACAAGGCCTCCAAACTCAACAGCGAGGGTAGTGAGAAACTCGAGGACAGTGGAGAGCGAGTCCTCGATAGAGCAGCGGCGAACGAGGTGGGCCTCGTCAGCAACAGGAGCGGCAGATGCGAGGAGGGGAAGAGCGGCAGTGAGGAGAGTCTTGATGGCAACCATTTGTGAGTGAGTGTAGTTAGTGTGGTTTACCCCTCTTTTTATAGTCATCCCAATGGCCCTGATCTGCGTTTGTGTACGAACGGCCCAGCTGCGTGCCAGTATGCGCGCCGATCGCTGGATCGAGATAACCAAGATTCAATGGCTCGCCCTGTTCCTGAGCCCCGGACAAGTGTAACTTTGGACATGATCCGGTTCTATTGTGGGGGCGCTCACAATTCCCTTTTTTTAGACGCCAAATGTGGCTCTTTTCAACCTGGATGCCTGTGACTGTGCTTTATGCATGCCAGCGGTACCCCGGTCGCATGTACGCACAGGCAAGGAACCGTACCTGAGTCACGGAACCGCCTGTGAATCATGAATCCCTACTCAAACCTCCAAGTAACTCTTTTGGCTATAGGCTCTAATATTTTACTCAAACTGACCTTGTTTACTGTTTAGGTCAGATTGTAGACGGTGATCTCGATGAACGGTTTCCTAAATCGGTAGTCCCTGCAATACACGTAATGCAAGTCTGCTTGTCACCATTTGTACACGGCTTCACTATGTCGCTGTTTGTCCAATGCACTGTCACGGTGTTATGGCACTACCTTCGCTTGCCTGCTGTTGAGCCGTTAGTCCTAGCACTCAGACTCCTCACACGTCTGGTGTGTGTGGTCCTCAACGCACGCATATGCATGTCCGTTAGCTTAGTCAGTATGCGGTCCTTAACGTGCATAACGGTCCCACCAGGACATGCAGTACCGTGTTCTCAGCAGAGAGCTGCACTAGTCTGTTGTTGTGGTAACTTTCAGTAATCCTATTCTGTTGTTTCCTCAAGTGCTCTGCTTTGGTAGTTTCAGACCATTTCTAGTCCTAATGGCGCTTCACTTCAGTTTGATCGGCGCACCATTCAGAGAGAGGGAAAGTCAGGGTTGTCGTAAAATAGTCTGTTGCCGCACGCTATGTCTTTGTCTGGTTGCCCTCTTATATAGGTGGATGCGTTCACATATAATACGGTAACGCTAGGCCTTAAGCGGCCCCACAGGCACAGCTACTCTTATTATCGGTCTGCAACTTGCTGCGACTGGCTTGTAAATTACAGCGTGTTCCTATTGCCGTTTTTAGGACCTATGTGCTCTCACTACGGATTGTTTCTCGTCTTTTCTGCTGTGACTACAACATCCTGGGGTCGTCAAACCGTTATGCTCGTTTGTTCCTGCATGCATTGGCGATCCATCGCTATGCAGCAACCGATTACCCTTTGGGGTATGTACGGCACCGGTATGTTTCCTGATCTCTTTGTTTGCATCGTTTGACGGTTGGCGACCTTTAGGAAGGTTCGTTTGGCAACCAACGCTCCGATCACAGACAATGGGGTTTCATTGATCAGTTGAAATGGAGAAACCTCGACATCGAGCTAACTCTTTTTTGTTATATGGTGGTCCTGCTCAATGTCGTTGCGGTTCTACGGTTCACGAGCTCTGCATATCGGACAATAAGTGGTCAGATCTATACATGATTAATGCTTACCAGGGTCAATTTCAACCTGACTCTACCCACCTTAGTTGTATCCTTCGTTGAAGTATTTTCCCGTGGTTTTACCAGGTCGTTACTCTGCTGTGCTCGAAACTCCGGCCTCCATTCCGCAGGTCCCTCTTTGGTCTGCTTATGTCATTCTGGTCTCTATCTGTTAGTCATCGGCGTCGAGTCGAAAGATTTCAAAATGTCGATCGAACTCGGAAAGCCCGGTGACTTTCATGTCCATCTGCGCGATGGTCCAATGGAGGAACTCGTCACGCCCATGGTTCGTAAGGGTGGGGTGTCTGTGTGCTTTGTGATGCCGAATCTTGGTGTCCCGCTCACCGAACCCAAAAGAGTGCTGGAGTACCATGAAGGTCTGAAAAAGCTGGCTCCGAAAACCACCTTTCTCATGTCGCTCTACTTGAGCCCGGCAGTGACTCCTGAGGTGATCAAGCGAGCTAAAAAGGACGGTATTGTCGGCGTCAAGGTGTATCCTGCCGGTGTGACCACCAACAGCGATCACGGTGTATCTTCCTACGAACCCTTCTATCCCACGTTTGCAGAAATGGAGAGACAGAACATGGTGCTCAATTTGCATGGGGAGTGCCCACACGGTGATGGCATCAGCGTTCTCAATGCTGAGCACAAGTTCCTGCCAATGCTGGCAGTGCTCCACGAAAAATTTCCCAATCTGAGAATCATCCTTGAGCACTGCTCATCTGCAGATGCTGTTGAGGCAGTCAAAAAATGCGGCCCGAATGTCGCCGCGACTATCACAGCCCACCATCTCTATTTAATTGTAGACTCCTGGGGCGGTAATTCGATCAACTACTGTAAGCCTGTCGCCAAGCTGCCCAGTGATCGGGACGCTCTGATCGAGGCTGCAACGTCAGGTAATCGCAAGTTTTTTTACGGCTCTGACTCTGCGCCTCATCCTCTGGAGGCAAAGCAGCGGTCGAGCGGTGCCGCGGCAGGCGTGTTCACCCAGCCCTTTGGCATTCCCTACGTTGCCGATATATTTGACCGTGTTGGAAAGCTTGATAAGCTCAAGGGTTTTGTTACTGATTTTGGTACCTCTTTCTATCAAGTTGATACGTCCCGGCTTGACCCATCCACTGTGAAGCTAGTCAAGAAGCCGAACAAGGTACCTGAGACCTATGAAAACGGGAGTGGCCTTACGGTCGTCCCATTTTTGGCCGGCAAAACTCTGGACTGGTCTGTGGAGTGGAGCGATTCATAGTTGTGTGGTAGACCGCTCCTGTATTGCTTGTGTTTATTTTAGCTGCAGGGACAGTTCCAGTTGTTTCATACCTAATTCTTCCAGGCTGGCAGCTTGTTGCTTCCTTTATCAGTGTGCGTTTCTGCGCTGCGTAACGAGCGTCGTTTGAGTATATGAAGAAGATGGTCTATTAGTATAATAGCAAACTTTTCCACAGCATGTTATTTCCATGTTGTGTTGTGGAGATATGTTAATAATAAATAACGAATTGATGCCACAGGTCTATATCCTGAGCACTCTGGCTATCGCCGTGGTGGTTCTGCTCCCTGTGTAACTTGAGGTACGTACTCTGAGTCTAGAACCACTGTCTTGGCTTCGTTCGCAGCACTAGGCCCTCGATTATGCAGATATTGTGATGCAGTGGCCCATGTCTGGGACAGCTTTTGGCGAGAATATTATTTCATCGACGGAATACGCCTAACCAACATGGCCACGAAATCCAAAAAAAAAAAATTGTTCCACGACCTCGGAGAGGGTCGAACTCTCGATCTTACGATTAACAGTCGTACGCCTTAACCAACTTGGCCACGAAGTCTGGGAACATGCGTTAGCCCGGAATCGAACCGGGGGCACATCGATGGCAACGACGTATTTTACCACTAAACCACTAACGCTTGTTATTGACGACGAGCTCCCTCTCATATCCTCGGTCGTATTTTTAGTGCCCGTTTTGGATCATTTTCAACTCTAGAAAGCTGTGTATTTGAGTGATAACTCCGCAGTTATATCAGCACTACGAGCACTCCGAGCACTCACCTTTGTAACCAGCGGTAGTGCACCACACCATAGATCCTACGAAATTAGTTCACCCCATTGTTATGTAGGCTAATCGACCTACACAATCTGGCTAATCTTGGCAAACCCGTAGTTGCCACTATAAATACCAGCGGTTGCTCTCAAAAGCGACACCATCCATCACAAAAACAACACATACTACAAAGCTCAGGCTACCGGTCTCACATCGGTGCTGCTGAGCAGGAAATTTTCGACACGTTGGTCGTCATAATGTAAACGCAGGAAATACTTCCCAGACAGCCCAAGGTCGCGGGGGATGCTGTTAGGAGGCCCCAGATCCTCCAGCTTCTCAGACCGAGCTGGGAAGGACGATAACCCAACAATAAATGAGGACTCCTCCAAGCAGGGCGTACAAAGGACTGCCTCCTGTCGGAGCCCAATCCGGTCGTTAAGCATGGTTATTCTGAAGAACACCACCGTACCCAGTCGGGTCACAGCAACAATCAATGAAAGTGGACTAATAACTTCGGCGATAGATATGGCCATAGCATCGAACCGGGTGTACGGGAAGACCTGCGGCAGCAGAGCCCGCGAGCTCGCTGCCTCGCACCGGCCATCTATGGCCCGGACGAGGAATGCCTGAGTTGCCGTGGTCACAAACAAATAAATATCCTCCAGAGCAGGCACATCTGGCTGTCTCTCGTGTGACGCCCAAGACCGACGAAGGCTCTCGGCGACCCACGGCTGCTTGTATGTCCACGCCTCGAAGAACCCCAGTGAACCAAGCTGCCGGGTGATATGGAGATGAAAGTCGTCGTCGTGGCAGCTATCGTCGCTGTCAACATAACCTCCCTGCGACGTGTCAGTGTGGGCACAGGCCCCAAGCTCCACTACGCTAGGCACAGGAAGAAACGAAGACCGCAAGAGACCTCGGATGACCCACCCACGCTGTTGAATTTCCTTGTCAAATAAGAACGATCCTACCACACCCGAGGGCTTGGCAAGGAGTCCACTCAGCGGTACTTCCCAAATCCCGAATGACCCGCTCATAGTATCGTCCACCGATAACGTGACAAAAGAGAGCCAAACGGTGTCTGTCTGAAAGGATATCGAGGGAACAAAGTCAATCGACGGGATGTTACCACCCAAATTGGTGCGAGAGGTCCGGCAGCTCGTGCGCAGTCTTCCGGGTTCTCTGCGCAGTAGAAACAGCGTCAGACTAGACGAGTTGTCAGAAGCGGCCACAAGAGGTAGTGTAGGATGGAAAGCTAGGCCCCAGCACGACTCAGACACTGCCTCTACCACCCACGGATCTGCCCGCAGGCGTTTGACGACATTCCCGCCCCCGGAAGGGGCATCGCCGGCTACCGCTCCTTCAATTGCTCCGAGGACGGAGCTCGTACGCCAGATAGTTACGTTTCCAACGTCGTCTACAGCGCCAATAACCTCTTGATTAGCCAAAACGCCGACGCGGATGTAGTGAATGCTGTCGGCGTGCCGGCGCCAGCCACTCTGGTGCGGGCGCGAGGGCGACTCAAGATACCCGACCACCGTACCCGTTCCGATCTCCGTAGTGTCTATCACAGCAACACGGGCCTTCCAGGCCACGAACTCGAGCGCCCACAGCTGGGACGCCGCCGCGACGTTGTTGTTGAACAAGCTCTCATGCCATGGCAGTGACAGCGTACCTGTAAACTCATGGCGCAGATCTAGTGTCGCCTTATAGTCCCGCTTTGGCCACAGCAGCCGCATGGGCTCGTTGCCTGATCAGACTTTCAATTGATTACCCTCCCAAAGACAGGCCTAACATTCGCACAGTCACATGCTTGAGACTCGAAGGCGTGAGCACAGTTTGACAGTGTGAGTGACAGAACGAGATCGACGAGGCCTGACCGACGCAACACAATCGAATCGCGATCATGGCCGAGCTACACCGGATGTACGAATATGAGGCCATGTACTCGCCGCATGTGGTGCAGAAACGCAAGGTGTGGCACGATGGGGTTCTCAAATACTACACCCGCAACAAGCGCCTCGTGCTCGACGACGAGGAGGGAAGGTTCGTGGCAGACTGCTGGCTGGAGGGCTCAATTGGACGGGGTGAGGAGCTGCGGTTCGACCGCCACATTGTCGAGGTCGGCGAGGTCAAGAAAGTGGTGGAAAAGACGGTCGAGGCAACGCATGAGCACAGGAGCCGCCGGCCAGTGGCCATGGAAGATCCAAAGTACCACAGGAATCTCAAAGATGTCCCACTGAAAGAACTCATTTGCCAGGTGCAGGAAAAGGCTGCACCCAATGCCAAGTCTCCGACCACGCCGGGGGCGAGGGAGGCCACAGGAGAGAAAGCCATGAAAGCTAAAGGCTGCGACACTCTACTGAAAGAGACGGTGGCGGTGGGGACGGTGCCCCAGGAAACGAGCTTTGAACAGGTATCGACGCTCCAACAAACGCCTGGCGCACCTAGAACTCCAACTAGCAGCACGTCAAACATACAATCCACGGCCCCGTCATCACACACCTCCCACACATCGCCATTATTCCTTGCGGGCGTTGAAACGAAAGGGGAGCCCGATACTCTCGAATGGGAGCTTGCAGATCTGGAACGGCCCGACCCAGACGCGTTAAGCGACGAGTCAGATGTAGAGATCCTTAACGTTCGCCGAGTGACCCCCAGCCAGAGCAACGTCTCGACTCCGCTGAGGTGTCCTTCCAAGGGCCCGTGGACCGAAGAAGCTTATATTCTTTTCACTTGGCGCCCACCGGCGGTCAAGGAAGAGCCCGGCTGACGGAACCCTTTCTAAAAACCACACAAACTGCCAACAAAACGTCAAGCAACCAACAGGCGCCTACTATTTTATCCAATATTTCTTTGAACTAGATTATCGCTATTTATTGCTAATTATCTTCAGCTGCTCCGTCATTGGCGGCGGCTTCTGCAGCCGGAGCACCGCTTTCACCATTCTTCTTCGCCTCTGCTTGGTCCAGCAGGTATCTCAGAGCTGAATACCAGACGTGGTGGCGCAGCCTGGACGTACATGTGACTTTGACGCTTCTTCGGTCGCCTCTGATGATGATCGACTTATAATAGAGTCCGGCGGGAAGCGGGTTGAAGTCTCTGACTTCTTCCACACCTAAAATAGACGCAGACCTGGGTAAGCTTGACCTACCTCCCAGGATAGTAGGATTCTCGTTTTCCCAGTAGAGGGTGAGCGAGTACGGTTGCACCCAGAAGAAGCGCTCGTGTCGACCACCCGTCAAGCCAGAGAGACTGAAGCCACTGGTGTACTTGTAGAGAGTTTCACCAACAACGACCTGGGTTACATAGGTCATCATGGTTGTCCGGGACGGCGGCGCAATAAGGCTGGTAGAAGATGATATCGTCCTGACATGACCCACGTGCGAATCAGCCAGCCCTGGACCTCCTGGTACAACAACGCCCGATTTGTTCAACACACCCTGTCGAGTGACTGTGCTGGTGCTGCTGCTGGAAGCCCTGGATATCGCAGGTCGCGTCCTCACCGGTGTGCTTGGGCGCGAGCTACCCCCAACTTGGGGAATCGAATACTTACGGGCGATCGAAGAGGAGGAGGCGGACTGCGGGGTTCGAGGCACAGGTCTTGAGATTACTCGCGAAGGGGTACCACCTCTCACTTCAAACCGCCTGACTGTCCGGGTCCGGGGGGTCGTGGAGCCTGATGTGTCCACTCGAGTGAACGTCTCTCGCGACACTGTCCTTTCATAGGTAGTAGGCCGAGTCGTGCCAGTCGCGCCAGTCGTGCCGGCCGTGCCAGTCGTGCCAGTCTCAGTGGGGTAGACTAGACCCAATCTCTTGGCACGTTCAATGATTTCAGTGTCGCTTAGCGGGGATGCTAGACCCTTCGCTTTTGCTCGTCGAATGATCTCAGCGTCGCTCAGCGGAGATGCTAGACCCTTAGCTTTCGCTCGATGAATGATCTCCGCGTCACTGAGTGGAGGTACAAGGCCCTTGGATTTTGCTCGTTGAATGATCTCAGCTTCACTCAGTGGTGATGCTAGACCCTTGGCTGTCGCTCTTTGGATAATATCAGCGTCACTGAGCGGGGACACGAGACCTTTGGCTCTTGCTCGCTGGATGATCTCGGCGTCACTAGGAGGGGGAACCAAGCCCTTCGCTTTTGCTAATGAAACGAGCTCAGTGTCCGTCAAAGGATGCACCAACCCTGCTGCCTTCGCTTTCTGGATGATTTCCGCGTGGGTCATAGGGGTGGTGAGTCCCATGGCCCTTGCTTTCTGGGTGATCTGTATGTCCGTTAGCGGGAATACCATACCATGCCTCTTAGCCAATGAGATGAGCTCGTCTTCTTTGGGGGGTTCTCTCATGCCCTGCTTTTTCGCAAGTTCTTTCACCTCCTGATCTGAAGTCACAACATTCAGGTTTCTTGACCTGGCGATCTCGATGATCTCGTCAGTAGTGAACAGCTTGGACACGCCACGCTGACGAGCCAGAGTCAAAACCTCCTCTTCACCTAGAGGATACTGAAGACCTTTCTCTTTGGCCAACTCAATAATCTCAGATTCGGTGTAAGGTCTCCTCATACCCTGAGACTCAGCCAAGGCCAACGCTTCAGTACGGTCGATCAGACCGTAGTTCTTTGCCCTAGCAATCAGCTCAGCTTGCGTGGGTGGCTCCACAAGACCCCTGGATTTTGCACGGATAATCAGGGCCTCATCCGTAAGAGGATACGTCATACCAGCAAGCTTGGCCCGTCGAACTAGCTCATCCTCAGAAATTGGAGGTGCAAGATTCCTAGAGTAGATCTCATTGTCAACCCGGTCTTGAACAATCTTATCCAGGTCGCTTTTAGAGTGGTCGGTAATATAAAGATTGAGTCTTGAAGCCATTTCTTCAACGTCTTCCTTTGAGGGTGTCTCTACAACACGGCGCAACATGTCCAAGTAATCAGCGGGAACAGCCTTGAGATCATTATCGTCAAGACTTGTGACCGACTGGATACTGGTATCCCCAATAGATTGGAGGCTGGTATCCTGTTGTCCACGGCGCGGAGAGCCTGAAGACGAGATTTGCTCAGACTTCGAGGAAGGCGACACTAAGGTTGCCCCACGGCCGGCTTTGTTGATAAGGCTACGATAATCGTCGTTGGAAATTGCTTTCATCCCAAAGACTTTTGCCCCACGTATGATATCAGCTCTGGTCGGCTCGTACACGTTTTGAGAGGCCAGGAGGCGCTGGTATTCCTCGTTCGGTAGGGGAACGAAACCGAGGCTTTTGAGAGTATCACCCATACGATCGGCTTTAGCCGGTGACGTCGTCGGGGAGTTCGTATCACGAACAAGATTCTCAAACTGCTTCCGTCGGGCTGCGACAGACTGTTTGTTTGTGTCGCTTTTCGCTGCAGCTTCAGCTGCAGAGAGTTTAGAGTGTATGTCTTCATATTCTGCAACAGAAAAAATCACCTTGCCATGTTTTTTGGCCCAGAGTTGGACTTCTTGCGTGCCAGGAGACGATGCTTTAGTCTGGAGTTCCTTTAGGGAAGCCGGGGTGATAACTTCGAAGCCTGCTGATTCGCCGAGCCTCTTGAGCGTTGCCTCACTGGGAGATGTGCAAGTCTTTTCCATATCTCTGAAAATCTCTGACGGAACCACTACGTTATCACGAAGGGCAGCAAGTCTTTGTAGATCTTCTTCTGTAGGCTCATTAAGCCTCTGAACCATCTCATAGTAGCTGTTTCGCTTCACAACCACTAAATCAAGCCCGTGCGCCAGCTCCCGCAACATAGCAGCGTCTGGATTGGCCTTCAACTTGAGTTCGTTATAGGTGTTGATCGAAACAACAATACTGTTATGAGCAGCTGCCTTCTCCGAAAGGAAGGTCATCGTGGGGTTCGCAGATACGCGCGCGAGATCCTCAAGACGAGACTTGCTTATAACTGCAAGTCCAAGCGCAGTAGATTGGACCTCTAGCTGTTGTTTGGAAGGACTCTCAATCTTCTGCTTCAAGGACTTTAATTCTTGAGTACTGACAGCCTCATAGTTATGGGCGGCCAAATGATGTTCGAGATCGGCGAGTGACAATCCGTCCTTGAGCTTTTTGAGCTGGTCACTATCGGCCTCAGAGACAACAGACAAGCCATTCAGCTTTGCGTAATGTTCGAGTTCGGATGTGGTAGGCGTACTTAGCCTGCGATGAAGCTCGGTGAGCTCGTGCTCGGTAAAATGCGCTAACGTGCCAGATACTAGTTGCTGGGGAGCGAGCTTACACGGTTCGGCAGTGCCATTCTCAGGAGATATAACCACAATTTTTTCGGACGGGTAAAGAACCAACCCTAGCGAAGTTGCATGAATCTCGAGGTCTTGTTTCGTGGGATGCCTCAAAGCTGCAAGTTCTGAATCCGCAACCAGGGTTTTTTGGAACCCACGAGCAAAATTTTCGACCTCTTCCAAAGTTGGTTCGGAAGATCGTTTCTCTAAACTAGCATAATGGTTGTGGGGTACCGCAACGAGGCCATGTTTTTGGGCGAGACGTTCAACGTGCTGGGGCGGGGGGTTCGTGGCCAGCTTGAGTATTTTCTTGTATTCGTCGTTCTCAACAGCAGTATAATGGAACTCTTTGAGCTGGTTTATAACTTTATCACGCGGCGGCCGGACCAATTTATCATAAGTCTGATCGTCGAGTACAACCAGGCCATGTTTTCTGCCAAGCATAGCCACACCTTCCACATCATCCGTCACAATCACTTTGTTGTACTGTTCGGCAAGGCGGCGGAGCACTTCAAGGCTAGGGACGTGGGTCTCTAATTGCTTCTCGACCATGGTCTGAGTTGGCGAAATCAAGTTTTGGTAGGTATCTTCCGGAATAGCAACATAATTATACCCTTTTGCCTTTTCCAATAATATTTGGAGACTGGGATTCAGCAGCTTTTCATATTCGGATCTCGAAACTGCGACATATCCTTCCTTTCCAACCAGCTCTTTCAACCTCTCAAGATGTGGATTTGAAAGAGAATTGTATTCGATAGTAGGCACACAAACCAGGCCATATTTTTCAGCCAACTCCATGACTTCATTTTTACTGCGAGATCTGGTCAATTCATTATGCTCCTCGGACTTGAGAAGGACGTGACCACGAGATTTAGCCAGTTCATAAAGCCTTTCCACTCCCGGGTTCGTAAACGCGTCATATTGAGACTTCTTGACACAGACGAGACCAAATGACTGAAGATGCCTTTCAAGGTCGCTTTCTGAGGGGTTCAAAAGCTTTGAATAGTCACCCTTTTCAATAACAACAAATCCAAGTCTCGACGCAGCTTCACGAATCTGAGCGGGGGAAGGCGAATGGGCCAAGCGTTCTAGATTGTGAAGTTCCGACTCACCAATAGTTGTTAAGTTGTTTGAACGCGCCCAGAACTGAATCTCATCCACAGAAGGTCGTGTTGTCTTACGCTTGAACTCTGAGAGCTGGTCTTTTTGCACAAGAGTGAATCCATGCGAGTTTGCAAAAGCCTCGAGCTCTTCAGTTGTGGGGTTAGTTGCACGACGTTCAAGATTTTCTCGCTCAGATTTGTCAAGAACAACCATATTTCGCTGAGAAGCTCTCTTTTCCAAACTTTCAAGAGAACCATCCGTCAGATCATCATACTCCTTTACTGACACGACTTTACAGTGGTATCCAGATGCGGCAGACTCGACCTGTTCCAGCGACGGCTCCTTCAAGCTGCGGTACTCACTAATGGGAACGAGTTTCTGTTTGTGACGTTCCACCATATTTGTCAAAGTAGCCAGTGCAGGTCGCTTGAGTTCCTCATGCCGCTGCTCTGAAATCATTACATGGCCGTGATTCTTGGCTTTTGTTCGCAGAATGTCCACAGAGGGGTTCTTTAGGGTATCGAGATCCCTCTCGGTGATCAAAACAGACTTATGGAGCTTAGCGTGTTCTGCGAGTCTTGCTGTTGAGGGGTTCTTGTAGCCCTGGAACTCTGCTTCCGGCAGAAGCACATGGGAATGAGCTTTGCTCCGAGAATGGAGAAATTCAAGAGACGGGTTAGACAGAGAGTCATATTCAGACCGGGGGATCAGAATAGAGTTGTATTTCTTAGCTGCCAGAGCCAAGAAATCAACAGAAGGATTTTGCAACGACTGCAACTCAGGTTTTAATATGAGTTCGCAGTTTTCCTTGTTTGCATTTTCACGGAGTGACTCAAGAGAAGGATGAACCAAACTCTGATATTCACGTGAGTGTATAACAATCTGGCCATAATGTTGAGCGCTTTTTCTCACATCGTCCAAGCTTGGCTTGCTCAGCTTTGCAAACTCATCTTTGGGCACAAGCTGATAGCCAAGGTTTGAGGCACCACTTGCCAACTTGTCCACTGATGGAAACACGAGAGAGTTATACTCGTCTTCAGGAATGAGTGTATGTCTGTGCCTCCGCGCCTCCGAAAATAGATTTTCAAGAGGCAAGTTGTTGAGCCTTTCATACTCGTTTTTGTCCACTAAGACAGAACCTACAGCAAGGGCATTTTGAGCAAGGGCTTTGGCAGATGGGCTCTTGAGGCTGTCATATTCGGCAGCAGGGATGACTACCTGACCATAGTTTCTAGCATGCTTCTCTAGCGCTGCAACGGACGGGCTTCTGAGTCCTTCAAGCTCAGATTTTGGAAGCGTGGAAAGGCCCTCATTGTCGCACAAGCTGGCCAACAGCGTGTGTGTAGGCTTTCGGGGTATCAGCTTATGGTCAATATTGAGGGCATGCTTCTCAATATCTTCTTGGGAAGGATTTTTCAGAGCTCTGTACTCATCTTCTGAAACAATCGCGGAGCCTTTAGCGGACACAGCGCTGCTCAGGGAGTCCAATGTCGGGTTCAGCAGGCTGTCATGCTCTGTAGCTGAAATTACAGTGTAACCAGATGACGAAGCCTGTCTTTCCAAGCTCTCAAGAGATGGGTTGACGAGTGCTTGGTACTCTCCACTCTTCACGAGAACGTGGTCCAATTCAGCCGCACGAGTGGTCAAAAGCGTGAAAGAAGGGTTAACAAGAACTGTGAATTCTTCCTCGTTAAGCAGTCGCAAATTTTTTGCACGTGCTTCAGCGTTCAGCTCTTCGACGGTGAGCTGCTTCGCTTTGAGAGCATCAAACTCATCCTTTTTTACGGCGATGAAACCTTCATGAAGCATTGTCTGATTGTACTCTTCCTGAGGAATTACAATGAGACCATTGTCCTCCGCTATGCGTACAATATCTTCCACTGGCAAGAATTCTCCGCTGAGTGGAGCCACGGGGAGCGACTGACGCTGGATCGTCGTGTTGGCGGACCCATTGGGGGACTGCTCGTCGCTACTCCGGTTGCGCAACAATTTGAAAAACTGCGACTGCGACTGCGACTGCGACTGCGACTGCGACTGCGACTCAGGGCCCCTTTCCTCTGTTGGGGTTTCGGTAGCCGAGTCGTCATCGAAATCCCGGGACGTGGATTCTGCAGTGAAAAAGTCGGATTCGCTGACACCGGGTTCGCGACGAGTATCATAGACAGACCCGGCAGTGCTGTAAGTGGACTCAGCGCCGGACTGAGAGTCGTCGTTGTCGTCAATGGAGCTGACATCGCCAGCATGCTGCCGCACGTAAGAGGTAGGACGAGAGCCTTGAACGCCCTTGACCACTTTGGAGAAAAACTGACGCCGCTTACCACGCGGTGCTGTCTCTGGTTTCTGTTGGCTCAACTGACCTAGCTGGCGCTTGAGTTCAAGCTTTTCAGTCTTCTCTTTATGCAAGGCAGAGCGCAGAGCATTCAGCTGCCTGTGAGCATGGGTAAGTGCGGTCCTGTGGGTATCTGCTTCCAGCGCGGAGCTACGCGAGGGAGTGGCCTTGATCGGAGAAAGAGGCGGTGAATTGTCGGGCGTATGGCCGTCCTCGTCTTCAGACTGCTGGGAACCCTCTTGAGGGGGTGCGAGGACTGGTGTTGCCTTGAGCTTGGCGCTGCGTTTTAGATCGTCGGTGAGCTCCTTGTTGCGCATGTCAAGAGCGGCCACATGGTCGGCAAGTTCGTCATGGGACCGACGCAGCGTTTCCAGCTCCAGCTCGTACTTGGCCTTCTGTGATTGCACTGTCTTGAGCAAATGAGTCTTAGCGGCGCTCAATTCCTCGATATTCTCGAGATAACTATTCGTGTGCTGCTGGTAGGTATCTCTTTCCGAGCTGAGTTTGGTGGCTGCAGTGGACTGCTGCAGCAGCCGCGAGTTTGCTTCCTGGAGCTTGATCTCAAGATTCCAATTCTCGTCCTGAAGCCCGGTCTCGGCCTGGCGGATCGACGACAGTTCAGCCTGGAGTGTGTCGAGGCGCTGCTGCAGGCCCGAGATCACCGTCTCTTTCTCATGCACAGCAGCCTCGCTCTCGCGCAGTGCAACTTGTTGCTTCCGGCATTGCAGCAGAAGGTTCTCACTGACCTCGGCTGCGAATTGAGCGTCACTCGTGCTCGAGGAGGCTAGCATCGACATGTTGCTCGTGCCCCGGGGCACTCCGGCAGCCACGTCTGCTGGCGTGTGTCCCGCGGTGAAAAACGTCTGTGAGGACCCGACGTGGAATTGGCGGTCATAGTGGCGTGGTGGCACTGTGGGAGACTGCGGCGCGGCCTCACGCACGCGACTCGACGACACGTTCTGGGCAAGCTCGGCCTGGCGCTTTTCAAACTCGTCGTCCTCGGCCGATTTGCTTTCCATCAGTTCGTGGACATGGCGCAGACTCGACGTGAAGTTGCTTTTGTTAGCCGCGATCTCTTCTTCCTGCTCGCCAGCCATATTAAAAGCTCACGCGATGCTGGTTCGTCGCGCGGTTTGTTGAGTTTACGTGACTGGCGCTTACATACCAGCAGCGGCTTGCCGGAATTTTGTTTGACAGCTGCTAAAACTTTGTGGAATCTAAGTGTAGAAGAGGTATATACTTAGGTAGCAAGTATTGGAGCATTATAAACATTATCCTGGGGGTGCGACGGCACAGCCGCACTGCGGCCAGCATCCGCAAATAAAAATCAATGGTGGGGCTCAACGCTCACGGCAGAAACTGAGTCTCTGGGCTCGTATTTCCCAAACTTCTCCACCGACCCATTGGAAGGGGAAGACGACGCAGCAATGCCTCTCTCCTTGGCGTCCATCTCGTCGACAATACCCAGCTTGACGGCCTCGCGGTTGACTTGCTCGGGAGAAAGCTTGGGCATGTGGTGGGCGACGATCCAGGGAAGCTTTCCCTCGATGTGTGCCTTGGCAAAAATGATATCGACCTCCTCAAGAGAACGGCCAGCAGTTTCGGGGTAGAAAAAGAAGATGATGGGCACCCAGATGAAGTTCATTAGAGCAAAATAGAGGTAGCATCCCCAACCAGCGCTGCTAATGAAAACGGGTGTGAACATGACAACAGCGAAGTTACAAACCCAGTTAGTGCACGTAGACACGGCAGTAGCGGCAGTGCGTGTTTTGAGCGGATTGATCTCAGGGGGGTAGACCCAAGGCAGACCGAGAATAGACATGCCGAAGAACGTGATGAACAAGTAGAGACCAACGGCAGCACCTTTGCTGTTCTGCTTACTCTTGCGAATCAGACAGCCCATGGTGATAATGAACGAGCAGCCTTGCCCCACAGCACCGACCATAAACAGAGAGCGACGGCCGATCTTCTCAATCAGGTAGAATGAGGGGATGGTCGAAGCAGCGTAGACGATGGCGAAAATTCCGCCCATAAGCAGTGACATGGTGTCGCCGAGACCCATCTGAGTAAACAGAATAGTCGCATAGTAGATGGCGGCGTTGCAACCGGTGAATTGCTGGAAGAACTGGGTGGATGCACCGATAAGCATACGCGAAAAGTAAGCCTCCTTACCTCCGTGCATGAGCTCCCTGAAACGCATCGCGTCACCTTGGCGAACGGCGTCCTCTTTCATGTTAGCAACCTCCTCGATGACCAAAGGATCGTCCATAGGCCTATTCAGGATCGCGCTTTGGATCACCTTTGCCTCGCTGTCACGGCCATGGGCCAGCAGCCAACGCGGCGACTCGGGAAGACCAATGACTAGGACGAGGACAATCAGCGCAAACACAATCTGCACGGCAACAGGTAGACGCCACTGGATGGACTTGATCTTCTCGCCCGTGACGAACGAGAGACCAAAGTCGAGCCAGTAAGCAATAAGGGTACCAAAGGCAACCACAGATCCCTCGAGGTTAACCAGACGACCACGCAATTCAGGGCGTGCCATCTCGGCCTGCCAAACGGGAATCGTTGCAGTGTTCATACCATTACCCACACCGGTGATGACACGACCGATAACAAACTGACCAAGTCCCCAGGCATGCCCGAAAGAGGCCGTGGAGATGACAGTTCCGATAATAATAATGAAAGCGCCCGTAAGGATCAACGGCTTGCGCCCTATCCGCTCACCGAAAAACAACACAAACATGGCACCGAAGAAGCAGCCAATTTCGTAGGACGAGGTGACACCACCCTGTAACACACTGTCGTGACGTTGGGACTTCTCGTCAGACGTGGAGCCACGGCACAAAACATTGAACTCATTACCGCAGAAGTCACCGTTCGTTCGGCCCACGATGCCGCTCATCAACCCCTGGTCATACCCAAACAAACTGAATCCTGTAACAGCAGCTGTGGTGATAGTCCACCGTAGTGCGCGGCCGGATAGTCCGAGTGTGGCGGTACGATCCGGCTTCCAGCTATTTATCTTACTGGACATAATCGGCCGGAACAAGCTACGAACGCAGTGGCTTTATACCCTGTCGCTCGATAACGTAACGCGCATGCAGGGACCCGCGCTCTTTCGCGCTCATGACGTAGGTATGCAGATGAGAGCTTGCATTGTCAGCACAGACGCCAACATAGCCCAGGGTATGATTTACGCCCAAGTGGGGTATTCTCGGTCTGCGCGCCGAAGCTCACAGCTCGGTATTACGTCGCTGGCTTGATACATGCAAAAAAGTACCTCAAGAAGCACCGATAAAAATATCTGTGGGCGATTACACATTAGATATTACTCAGGCCCTTACCCAGATGAGAACGGTTCTTGCATGTAGTGTGGAAAAATTCTGGTATACTTGGGTCTCACTCCACCGCAAAAACGCACGTAGACCAAAGAATACTTTTGGTAGCTCCATGAATGTCTGCCGACTCGGGCCACTTAGTAACGCGACCATTTTCCCACAAACTTGACATGTGACAAGCCGCAAGAGCTGCGAGTAGCGGGGTACGGCCTATCCCTAACCGAATCAAGCAAGTCCCAGACGCTGTTTATGGATGCGGGCTGCAGCACATCTGCTTTTCCAGTTCGGGTGTCCGCGCTGGGCTTTTTTCCAGTTCTTTTTTCCGGAGGTTAGGGTGCATAGCCGCTCTGAGAATGTTGTTGCTATTTCGCCAAGTGTCAGTCATGCGGGCAAATTGGGGGTACATCCGCCAGCCACCACTTGCCCGAAAGGGTAAGCTGCACACCCCACAACGAGGTCGCCGATAGAACGTTTATCTACACCTACATATTTTTCTGTATGTGTCTTGTTGGGAGTAGTTATGTCGCAGCTGATTTGTTTGCGTCTGTGATGCAGATACCCTATCCGTGTTTTTCCGTGTCACGAACACCGTGTCCATGCGCAGCTGATACCATCCGCCGGCTTTATAGAATACCCTCCCCGCTTCTGTATTGGTTTTCGCACAACAGCTTCCAGCTTCGGCTTTTCGTGGCTGCACCACCTGGGTATGGGGAACACGATCGCGGGGTAGCCGACCCCTTATCACGAGGTCGCGTGCTGGTTCGACCGCATGGCCGGATCCCAGCATGCTTTTTGATAAAATACACACTTGGGCCGTGTATATTGTCCGTGTCTCAGAGCACATCTGTGCTGTGCGCCAGAGCCGCGTAACAGCTCTTCGCTTCTGCAAGGGCGGATTGCATAAGCATGTGTAAAAACATTGGTCACCTAAACCAGAGTTCCGTGGGGTCTGCAGCGTCCCCTCCGCTCACGTTTATCGAACTGTCGATGCGTCCCGCAGGAGGTAGAGGTATGGACCAAAATTTTTGCGTGCCGTTGTGACTTTATTGATTAGCCTACGTGCATCACATGGCCTGTAGTCTTAGTTTCGGCAGCTTTAACAGGCCAAGAAATGGAATACCCCGGTCGGCCCTGTCCGGACTTGCATATAGATTAGTCACCATAGGATCGGATGAGTGATCTGAAACGTGGGGTGAATAATGGTGCCTTGCAAAGGGGAATTGTCAAGGCCGCGTGATTAACGCTTTTGCCTTTTCTTGGACGGTTGATTAGACTTTTCCCATCTTTTTTGTTTCTGAGACCGCTGTTTTTGGATAGCCTGCGAGGTCTGCAGCCCCGCATTGGGCGCAGCTGCACCCTTGACGCGTATCCCCTTTGCAAGTGCAGCGTCCACCCGCTTTTTACGCAGGTGAAAGTCATCACGTGCCTTATCAGCCTGTTTGGGGGCCTTTTCGCTGCGGTGTTTAAATCTTTGGCTGGAATTGGGGCCCGTGTCGGTGTCAACAGTAACGTTTGACACCTTGTTGGTCTTACGCCATGTGTCATAGCGCCCGGACTTGAAGGAGGCAGGAATCTTCCGGCCATCTTCACCGCGGATGTATTTAATCTTGTTCTCGCCTGTAGTGTTGATATATTTGCCCTTTTTCTTATCCCAACGCGCGATCTGTTTGCTGGAAAAGTCTTTGCCCTCATCATTGACACCATAGGAAAGGTTTCTAGCAGCGTCGGTAAAGCCTGCGGTACCATGCAACGAGTAGCCGCGTTCCTGCAAGCTGGACTGCGGCTCTTGGTAGCTCATGTAGTTTTTATCGCGGAAACGTCCGTTTGGCTCCGTAGAGGCGCGATCTTCCTGGGTTTCCTGACTGACGGCGCTGCCTGCATGTCCCAGTGAGCGTGCCTCATCCTCTGCGACGGCAACCAGTTTCCGCTTTTCTGCCCTGGCTTGTATAGGTGCAATCTGCTGCCTTCGGCGGGCCATCATTTCGGCAAGGGAGCCCATATTGTTCTTTTTGAACTCAAAGACGGTCTCCTTAACCTTGCGATTTGACAAACGCGCAAGCAAGGCATCTTTTGCTTGCTCGCTCGCCTGCTGCCCAGATCCTTGCTTTCCTAAAGGTAGCGGATGGGGTTTTTGCCACACGGTCTCAAGTAGTACCTTCGCCTGCTGCACCCCTCGCTTGGAGGCGGCCTCACGCGTTCGGGTATACAGCTTCTCACCACGCTGGGCGACTTTGCCGAGTTCGGCGAGATCATAGTCACGGCCCAACAACGACGTGCACTGCTCCTCGTGGAATTCTAGACCGTCCCGTGGCAATGAACCTAGGACTAGCCGCTCAGTATAGTCACCATCTCTACCGTCATTCAGGACCTTACGGCCCAAGAAAACTTCTAGGTCGACCAGATAGGGCAGATCTGACTGGCGAACGATGGTGTAGGCCCAACCTGTGCGACCAGCGCGTGCCGTACGTCCCACACGATGCACGAAGACGCGGGGGCTCGTGGGCATGTTGTAGTTGATCACGCTGGCAAGCATAGGAATATCCACACCTCTCGCGGCCACATCCGTTACCACCAGTATGTTTGTTTTACCTGCCTTGAACAGATAAAGCTGTTCCCGACGCGCAGCCTGATCTAACGAACCGTAGATAAATGAAACAGCATATCCCTGAGACTTCAACAGCTGAGCAACGTACTCCACATGATGCTTTGTGGGAACGAAAACAATCGTGGAGCTCGGATTCGGCAGTTCGTTGGCCGCAGGTAGCCGCTCACGTTTCTCGATCGCAGTGTCGTCGTCGTGCGAATATGCGTCCCGCTTGGCGAGATAGACCCGCTGCTCCTCTGTCATAGTCGGCATGTGGATGATATCCTGAAGTATATATAACAGTGTAGCATCCCTCTCACCGTCCTTGATTGCAAAAAAGGACATCTGGAGCTGGTCTGAAATTTTCTGTTCTGCATCTAACCGGACCAGATTAGGATTCTGAAGGCCCGCCTTTGCGAATTCCGTTAATGTCCGAGGAAGCGTGGCCGAGAAGAGCAGCGTCTGCCGCGCATCAGGCAGCGAGGCAAGAACCTCATGGAGCTGCTCCTCGAAACCCATTTCAAACAGTCGATCTGCCTCGTCAAAAACAACGTACTCAATTGTGCTCAGGTCAAGGCCCATTTCGATCTTTAGGTGCATGAACCGACCAGGGGTAGCGATAATAATATCCGGGTTGTTGAGCATCATGCTAAACTGCTCCTCGAGACTATCACCTCCAACAAGGAGAACGCTACGCAGGTCTGTTTTGCGGGTGAAATCTTTCACCACCCTGAGGGTCTGCAAGGCCAGCTCTCGATTTGGCGACAGGATCAGTGCCCGCGCGCCCACCTTGGCGCTGTGCGTTTTGAGGCTCTCGATCATGGGAAGCACAAACGCAGCTGTTTTACCAGAACCGGTGCGCGCCATGCCTACCACATCCTGCCCCTCCAAGATCAGCGGAATTGCCTTGCGCTGAATGGGTGTTGGCTGGCGGTATCCTTTTCGCTGTATGTTGGCCTGCAAGGCCTTGGAAAGACCCATTCCTGCGAAGGTGGACGGGTTCTTCTTTGCCGAAGCGGGTTTGACCGTTTTGAAAAACTCTTCGTCCTCGCTGTCGAGAACTGGCAAAGCCTGTTCGCCAGGCGAGCCATTGTCAGGACCGCTGTCCGATTCAAACTCAGAACCAGAGTCTACAATCTCGTCCGGGATCTCCTCGCTCTCAGAGGCGGAGCCCGGCGCAAGCAGGGCTGTGATATCATGCTCGGCCATAACTTTTATTAAAGAAAAAAAAGCTCTCGTCGCACCAGGGGCTCAATTACTCAGCATATGCTTTCAGCTGATGTCAGGAAGCGCGAGGTCGGGGCCCGAAGGTTTTTGGTGTGGCGGCATCAAGGAGGTCCGTCGCAGTTGCAGGGCACGGCCAGTAGTTGTGCCAGACTCCACTGCGACTGCTGTCCGAGGCGTTTCGCGCCGCAGCGGGTTTTCACCGAGTTATCAGCTCTGTTTTAGTAAACAGCGACAGTTCGTCAGCGCCAGCAAACGATGGACGAGTGTGCGGTAGATGGCTGGTTCCTCGTGGCCAACGAGGCAATGGGGCTGATCTCTGCCATGAGAAAGTCCTCTCAATGGGTGCACTCGAGCATGAGCGCCATTCTCGGCATGCAGCTCGCGGACGAGACAGAGCCGTTACCGTCCAGATTGGGCGTACGTCACGACCACGGAGCCGATTTCAACGAGAAGGAGCCCGATCTCATTGCGGGGCTGTCGACGCTCTGTACGGAGGTGGCGTTGGTCCCAAATATTGGGGCACTGAGCGCGGATAAACTGCTCGCCCCCTTTCTGCATATCATCAGGTCACCCAGCACGCCGGGCAGCCTAACTTTGAGTGCGCTCCAGACAGTCGAGAAGTTCCTGTCGTTGAATATAGTGAATCGGAAGTCTGCTGATATTGGGAGTGCGCTCTACCATGCGTCGATCGCGGTCACGCACTGCAGGTTCGAGGCGTCAAGCCAAACTGAGAACGACGCAGTCCTTCACCAGCTGTTATTTTTGATGCACAAGCTTGTATGTGGCAGCCTGGGGTCTCTTCTCTGCACAGAGGCTATCTGTGAGATCGTAGAGACGTGCCTGAGTATGGCATGTCGGATGTCGCAGAGTGACGGGCTCCGCCGCACGGCGGTAATGACCCTCTCGGACGTGGTGAGGTTCCTGTTCGGTAAATTGTCAAACAGATCTGATGCACCAGGCGCGGAGGTGGTGCAGCTAGAGTCCCCTGCTCCAAGGTTAGGTCACCTAGGGTCAATATCAGCAGGAACCGACGGTGGGAGCCCCCAGGAGACGCAGAGCGGCTCTGACAAAAACGAGGAGAGCAGCAACGCTGAATACTCGCCCGACGCGGCGGACCCTGTCTCGTTTGCCCCTTTTGACGATACTGCTGTCAAGAAAGTATTTGTTGTTCTGGTGTCTATTCTGAACCCAGCGTCGCCGCAGTTTTATGATGACGCGACGAGGACGATGGTACTCAGATTCCTTATTATATGCTTCGAAACGTCAGGGCGCAAAATCGCCAAGCATGCCTCTCTTGTGGACATTGTGTCAACGCAGTTATTCAAGTACTTGGCACAACTTATTAGGCGCACCAAGCTGTCATTGGTATCTGAGTCTTTGAAATTGATTCTGATCATCATGCAAACGGACACAAACCACTACAAACTACAGATTGAACTCATCCTGACGTATCTCTTGACATGCCTTGCACCCACCACCGATCTGCCTCGTGACACCAACATTGATCGGATATTCTACGACGGGGTGCCTAACAGGCCCAAATTTGTCAAAGTTCAGGAGGAGGCGTCGAAACAGCCGTCTCCTGAGACTCGCCCGTCCCGCGCATCTACACCTAGCTATTCACAGACCCACGCCAAAACCCCGGAGCTACGCGAGGTTATGGTCGAGGCTTTGGCTCTCATGGCGCACGCACCATATTTCTTTTCGAACCTGTTCTCGAACTACGATTGCGATGTCCAGCGCGTCGACCTATGCGAAGACCTTGTCGGCTTTCTCTGTCGTAATGCCTACCCTGATTCGGCCACTTGGTCCACGGCCAGTGTGCCACCCCTCTGTCTGGAGGCTACTCTATCCCTACTGCAATCTCTGAGGTTGAGAGCCAAAGGCTTTAAGAAACTGTGTGAGAACGAAGACGCGGACGCTATAGTCCAGGCAAAGGAGCGGAAAGGCTTGGATATTAAAGTCGCCGAAGAGTTTGGTAAAAGCCCTAAAAAGGGAGTCGATATGGCGCTGCAAACGGGTATCATCCAGGATACGTCACCAGAATCGGTGGCGAATTTCCTCCGAAACTCTCGTCGACTGAATAAAACAGTTCTCGGGCGGTATATCGCAAAAAAGGATAACGCAGAGATACTGAGTAACTTTATTCAGGGGTTTGACTTCAGTAATCGCCGCATAGATGAAGCTCTACGAGAGTTTCTGTCCTTCTTTAGGCTCCCCGGAGAGAGTGGTGAGATCGAGCCTATTTTCGAGAGGTTTAGCGAACAGTACGTCAAGGGTGAGGGTAATGACGAAGTTATAGCTAATTCGGATGCTGCGTTTGTTCTATGTTACTCGATTATTATGCTTAACACGGACCAACATAGCCCCCAGGTAAAGAACCGGATGCCTTTTGATTCCTTCAAAAACAATCTTCGAGGAACCAACGGAAAAGAAGACTTCCCTGACACCTACCTCAAGGAGATTTATGACACGATCAAAAGCAGAGAAATCATCTTACCGGACGAGCACGATAATGACGAGTCATTCGAGTTTACGTGGAAAAATCTTCTGCTTCAACTCTCACAAACCCCCAAGCCGACTGGTGATGTTACCCCAATGATAGACAAGCAAGTGTTCATCGTGAGTTGGCTTCCTATCGCGTCCACTTTGTCGTTTATATTCGCGACTGCCACGGACGATTTGGTATTTTCGCGTGTGATCTCAGGCTTCCACCAGATGTCAAAGTTGGCGGCAATCTACTGCGTAGAAGGCGTCACTGACCATGTCATAAACTGCCTGAGCAAGATTTCCACCCTGTGCAGCGGGGACCTTGCAGCGCCGACCCAAAACATCAAGATCATAATCACCGATGCTACTGCGACTGCCAAAGAGCACGCAGTGATAGTCAGCGATCTAAGCGTTCCATTCGGTTCGGATCTGAAAGCTCAAATGGCGTCTATCACGCTATTTCGAATTGTGAGTGACGAAGCGACCACCGCACTGGGGCCTGCAGGCTGGGAACTAGTGGCCAAAGCACTAACTAATCTTTATCTCTACGACCTGATCACGGTCGAAGACGCCGTTAACCCAATTCCGCCACTCTGTTCTTTTGAACGATCAAAGGCTGGAAAAAGCGTTGGTATATTTTCCGCGCTATCATCTTACTTGACTACCAGCTCAGATGCGCCCCCTGAGCCCAGCGACGAAGACGTTGACGCGGCATTGGGGGCGCAGGACTGCATCAAGGCGTGTGACATCTCAGGTATTATGGAGCGGATACGACACTGTGCTACCAACGACTGCGTCTCGGGGATAATTGCCGCTATGCCGAGTGGGCAGGACGGAGAGCAATATTACGCGGCCATATACTTCCTGCTGGATTTGCTTTGCAATGCTGCTAATAGCAGTGACGAGATCGCGCGGACAGTGTCGGAGTTTCTGGCCGGCTTCAATGTAGAAGAGACGTCTTCAGAATTTATTGGTAAAGTAACTGACTATCTTCTGCGGGTGTCTTCCAAGATCGGTGAATCGAACGTGTTAGGAGTGGTACTTTCCAGGCAGGAATCTGCGTTTTACTTTTACCCGTCCCTTCTGTTATTTGATGGCGGGAACGAAGGTGTCTGGTCAATTCTGAGCCAATTTGACATTACGTCCACCCCGGGTGAAAAGAAGACGACCCGCGGTAGAAAAGCCAAGCATTCATCCAAAGTGCCGCCGAACGAACAATCCGAGCGTCTAGCACAAGAATTGTTTGAGTACTACGAGAGGAACGTGGGGCTAGCGCCGGCAGACGCGCTTGGTGACGTAGCCGGGTCGTTATCCAAGGTTTTTGAGGCAGGTCATGCGCCAGCGCTGCCGGTATTGTACAGTCTTCAAGAAAGGATACAGTCACGAGATCAGCTCAAGAAGTTTTTAAAACACCTAGTTGAAAGCTGTACGGTCCCAGATGTGCGGAGTCGCGATCTTGCCCTAGATGAGCTGCAGGCTTTGGTACAGCAACAAAAGACCCCCAGCACCCTAGACATACCGTGGCAGGAACTATTCCAACAGACACTGATCCCACTTCTTGAGCGACTGCTAAAGCAGGATATTTATAAACGCGACCCCCGAGGAATGGATGTAACGCGTCAGAGAGCCGCGTCAATTCTTTGCAAGACGTTTTTGCAATGCGCGCTGCAAGATGATGCAGAGATCACTACTGTGTGGGAAAAAATATTGCGGGTGTTGGATCGCCTTGTGAGCAGCAGACAGCAGCAGGCGTTGACTGAAAGCATCGAGGAGATGGTAAAAAATGTCGTGCTGGTGCTGCGGCTCTCACAGAAAGGAGACAAGGAGTTCTGGGATGAGACTGCAGCACAGCTCAAGTCGTTTTTACCAGACGTTGCTGTTATGGTCAACAAGGATACCAGCGAGCTGGATGCGCCGCAGCCGACCACTCCTCTCGCCGAAGCTACATCCAGCGATGCGCATACAGCAGAGGATATCGTGGACAGAGTTTAGTGGCATCTTGGCTGGTCACAAAGCTGGACCCACGGAGGATGGAACAACTGAAGAGGTGCCTGCAGGGGAAACCGATGCTGCAGACGCTGCTAAAGATGCAAAGCTATATGCCTAACGTTAAGGTTATAAATATGTACAGCCCATTTTTATACTGCCATTTCTGATCTCGTCGAGTTCACGTTACGTCAGATCGGATTAAAATGAGTTTGGGGCGCCGTTTGGAGGAGCGGGCTCACAACCACACCTCTGCAGTAGCTAAGAAACTTTTGGAAACTGTGGTTGAAAAGAAGTCGAACCTTTGTGCGTCGCTTGATGTGCGCACCACTGCCGAGCTGCTTAAACTGGCGGATCTGGTCGGCCCGCACGTAGCACTGATCAAGACCCACATTGACATTATTGACGACTTCGACTACGATACAACAGTCAATGAGCTACGGGAGCTGGCCAAGAAGCACAACTTTCTCATCTTTGAGGATCGCAAGTTTGCTGATATTGGTTCCACGGTCAAGGCACAGTACACGGGCGGTGTGTTCAAGATTGCCCGGTGGTCTGACTTCACTAACGCTCATGGTGTGACAGGCGCTGGGGTTGTTGATGGACTCAGGGAGGGAGCCAAAGAAACCACTGACCAGGCCCGGGGTTTGATCATGCTGGCCGAGCTGTCGTCAAAGGGCTCCCTAGCAGTGGGCGAGTATTCTGCTGGAACTGTGGACATTGCGCGCAATAACCGCGACTTTGTGTTTGGTTTCATTGCGCAGAATAGGATGCACGAGATGGAGGGTGAGGACTGGCTTATTCTAACTCCGGGAGTCGGTCTCGACGACAAGGGCGATGGTCTGGGCCAGCAGTACCGCACTGTGGACGAGGTCGTGTCCAACGGCTCCGATATCATTATAGTTGGTCGCGGACTGTACAGTAAGGGCCGGAACCCGGTGGACGAGGCCAAGCGGTACCAAAAAGCGGGCTGGGACGCCTATCTGAAGCGGGTGGGTGGCCAGACTGAGCGGAGGTGAGCCAGCTTGAATAAGTGGTTTGACAGACTGACGAGGCGTGAGGGAGCCCAGTTTATTTAATGAATCAGACATCAATATATAGGCCGAACATTGGATGAAGGCGTCTCCTGTCCACAACACCCAGACGGTACAGCTATCCTCGCCTTCTCCCCAATAATAGCGGCAGCAAGTCTGAAGACGGGCACAAACCGATAAAGCAGTCTCAGAACCAAAAGGTAATACTACTAACGGGTTCAGATACCAACTTGTAGAACACAATACCCAGCATTCTCAAAGATGAAAAATGCCGTCCCCAGTCCGGAGAAAAGTAGTACAACGGCCCTATAACACACCAAGTTGCTACGTTGGCCGCTCAAGCGGGGCGGCAACTAATCTAAAGTGGGTGGGCTCGACTTGTTTAAATAGGAATGAGTGGTTAGACCTGTCCAGAAATGAGTAGCTCGGTCCGTTTAAATAATGGTGGGGGCCCATCAGCACTGAGACTAAGTGACGTTGTATCAGTTAAATAAATGGTCTACGTATATCGTAAATGTATATTAAATAAGGCTCACGAGAGAGGCTTCTTGGTTTGGCTTCTTTCCGCTTCCTCGTCAAACGGGGCGGACCCCCCGATGTAGCGGATACGCATGATCTCAAACACCAGGAGTCCTATGCTGGTGCTGGGCATCGAATAGAGCACGTACTTGCCGAGCCCTCCGTAGAGCCAGCTCAGCCAAGAGCCGTGTGCAACCACTCTCACCTGCTTCTGCAACTGGGCCAAGGTCTTAGGGTACGAGTGGAGGTAGGGTGCCCATCCCGCACCCTTGAGAACAGTGGCGTCGATGGCTTGCAGCCGAATAGTGTGGAGCTTCTGTATCTTGCTCAAGGGGTAGGCCACCAGCTGCATGGCGAGGCCCGCACAGCACCCACCAAGCAGCACAAACGTGGGAAAGATGATCTTGCTCTCCTTGCGTCCTTTGGGGTGGAAGTAGCTCGGTGCATACCACCAGGAGCTATAAGCTTTGTACATGGGCCCCTTGACGAACTCGAACGTTGAAAAGAACAGGGCGAAGCTGGTGCTCTCTTTCACAAGGTTCAGGAGGATACCTCCATAGGCCGGGCGCAGGCCAAGGTCTCTTAGCTGTTCCCAGCCGTACTTCCACAGGTTGGTCTGAGACGTTATCACATCGACATCGAATCTCATAGCAATTGCGTCAAGGGGAGTCGCCACAGCGGCTTGTGCGGCACCGGCAACTCCGCCCGCTATGAACGTGTTCGCAAAGATGGGCGATGCCATGCGAGGCTCCTTTTTTGTGTGCTCTAGAACTTGGAGAGAAGCCAGGTACGACGTGTACAGCACTGCACCTACAACTGAGTTAGCAATTATCGGCGGCATTAGTTTGTCGGGAATGAACCGCCAGCCGTGCTCTCTCACAGCCCGCACAAGCAGTGCAATGCTCGAGTGCGTCCATATCGTGTAGGGACCCTGCGCTGGAGTTTCCACGGCGTGCTTCAGAAGCTTGAGGTAGTCTATGCGCGCGGGTTTGAACAGCTTGACAGGCACACGTATGTACAGTGAGAAGAACTGTGCGGCTACTGCGCGCGAGCCTCCTGTAACGACGCCTACAACTGGGCTCGTCGAATCATCTTGCATCTGGCGGCAAGAGATACTGATTGGTAGGGACGCAAATCACTCGTCAAAGAAGCCCCTTACTTAAAGCACTCCAGTCAGTCTCAGTGGTAACTGGTTCGTGTAGGTGTTTAGAACTAATTCTACAGCACCGGCTATCCACCGGCCGCGCCTTTGACACCCCTGACTAAGTGAAAAATTCAACCTTTTTGATTTACCATGGACCAGTTGAGCGCGCGTGAGCAGCAGGAATTCCAGCAGATTGTGGAGAAGAAGCAGATGAAGGACTTTATGCGCCTCTACTCATCGCTGGTGGAGCGCTGCTTTGCTGACTGCGTCAACGACTTCACGTCATCGGCTCTTTCGTCCAAGGAGGAGACTTGTATCGGCCGTTGTGCCCAGAAGTTCATGAAGCACAGCGAGCGTGTGGGACAGCGCTTCCAGGAGCAGAACGCCAAACTCATGCAGGGCAATCCCTAAGCTTTGCTCACGATAACAGTATAGTACATAGGCCACATAGGTAGCAGCTTAACAGTATTCAGCAGTGCTGAACTAGCTATGACAAGCTGAAATGGCAAAGCTTATAAAAAACGTACGGATCTGCCCACTACTGCCGGGCTAGTACAGTCACAATGACCACAGGCAAAAAAAACTTGATTCGACCCAGGATCGAACTGGGGACGTTCTGCGTGTTAAGCAGATGCCATAACCAACTAGACCATCGAACCTTAATTAGTGGATTCAGGGCCAGTAAGATCACGGTCAGTCACCCATGGGAAACCCAAAAAAAACACCCATTGTGGGGAACGAAAACTATGATCAGGAAGAGCTAGTTTGCAAGAGCTATTTGAGGAAATCTACCTAAGCCAGTTTAACCCACGCTCAATTGTGTCGCAATAGTTAACGTGTGGCACCTTTATTAACTACCTGTCTAAGGTTATTGTTGGCTTTGCCAAGTTTTGAAGGCCTCGCAAGCCTGTTGGATGCGCTTGCTAAGGGTCGCGTCGTCATCGACCCATTCCAGCAAGCTATCGCGATCCTCCTCTAATAAGATACCAGTCAGGCGGCTTGCTAGCTCTGCATCGCCTACATGCGGATGGTTCAAGACCTTTGGGTACAGGGCCTCGCCGATCACTTGCTTCTCGGCGGCAGTGTTTTCCGCAGAAGCTACGGCGGCAGCCAGGGATGGTGCGAAATCCTTCTGTTTTTTCACACGACGTGCAGAAGCTACTGACTCGGTGGGCGATAATTCACTAGTAGACGGACGGTTGTAGCTCGCGGGTTGGTAATAAGACGGCGTCAAATACTGCTGCTGGGGCTGGTACATGTACTGCTGGAGATAGGGTTGGTATCCCCAAGTGCCGTGTGTGTACTGTGCGGTGGGGGTACCCGAGCTCGAGACATTGTCGGAGCTGCTGTCCACGCTGGAACCGTAGTGGGACGGGTCGTCCCACTGGCCGAATGACTGGGGGGAAAACTGAGTGCCTGGAAGGGCAGGCAAAAGACCCATCATATTGAAAGGCATGTAGGGAAAGATGGGCTGTGCGGGCATGCCATTTTGAATGGACGGCGAGCCGCCTCTAAACCAGCCTCTGCGGTCCCGTCGCTGCGCCGGCGCAACATAGAGCTGGTTACCCCAGTGGGTGGTATTGTTGAGTCCCGTGATGGCCGCGTCGGCGGCCTCGGGAGACTGGTACGACACGAAGCCAAACCCGCGGGAAGCACCCTGGGCGTCCATCATGATTTTTGCCGACAGCACCGTGCCGAACTCCTTGAATGTATCTGAAAGCATCACGTCGGTGACACGAGAGTCGAGATATTTAACATATAGGTTGGTGCCCTGCTGGGAGGCGGGCGCCGCGGCGTGGGAGACAGTGGGCGAGCTCGATACTCTGTCTGCCGAGTCTCGTTGCTGCGCCCGGGCGACAAACAGCTCGCGGCCACACAGGGACTTGCCGTTCAGGGTTTCGACGGCCCGTACAGCGTGCTCGTGGGACTTGTAGTTGACGAAGCCGAAGCCGCGTGGGGCGTTGTACTCGTCTAACGGCATCGAGTACGAGTCAATTGGCCCGAGTGCAGCAAAGAACTCAAAGAACTCCTCCTCGCGCACCATTGCCGCAATACCCTTGATGAAGAGGTTCGTGTAGGCCTCCTTGTTGTCGTCATACTTGTGGACGCGGTCGCGACGCGGGATGTTGTGGCCTACAAACAGGCGGCGGCTGCGGAAGGTGGACCCGTTCATGTCGTTAACGGCATTCACAGCCGCAGCGTGGTCGCGGTACGACACGTAGGCGAAGCCGCGAGGACGGCCATAGTCGCCAAGCGCAATGCGGCAGCCGAGAATGTCTCCAAACGGGCGGAACGCCTGGTAAAGCTCCGACACCTGGAGAAGCGGGTCGAGGTTCTTGATGAAGACGCCCTCTCCGGCGATCTTACCGGGGCGCTCAAAGGTGTGCTTGCCGGGGTATAGGAACACGCGGCACATGCTTGCCCCCACGAACAGCGGAACGTGGGTGTCGAGTGCGTGCTGCGCGGCCTCTGGGGTCAGGAAATTAACATAGCCGTAGCCGAGACTGCGCTGGGTGATGGGGTCGCGCGCAATACGCACCGTCTTGAGCGAGGCGGCCACGTCGGCGAACGCGAGGTGCAGGTGCATTTCGGTGGTGATGGGGTCGAGGTCGCACACGTAGAGCGTGCTGGACGGTGCCGCCGCCGGAGACACGTCGGCTGCAGGCTCTTTAGCGGCGCCAGCGACCGTGGCTGGGGGCGCATTGGCCGTGGGGACGGCCTGGTCGCGCTGGGACGATACAGACTCACGCTGGTCGGTGCCATTGGAGGCGTCTGCGCTGCCACTGGGTGCGGACGCGGGAGGCCCCGACATCGTCTACAAAGATGCGCAGGTCGGGTTGCGGAGTGCGTCTACAACTGTTCTGTGGGGGAGGCCGAAAGGCAGTGGCAGTGACGAGGTGACGAGGGCAGTCTCCCGGGTAACCACTGTTGGTTGGCAGCACCCACGCGAGCTGCAGCCCGCTAGGGTTTGAGTTGTGGGCTGCTGTGTGAGACGGTGGTTTCGGCGCGGGGACACTGGGGGTGGCTCTGCTGAGCCACGTGGCGGTTCCTGGCAAGACCGGGCCGAGTGCTGCACCCATTGGCGGGTGACGACTGGCCTGCGGCCCGGGCAGCCCCGCGAAAACACACCTGGGGGACGCAGCACCTGCTACCTATCTAGTCTATAGTGCTTTGACGCTAAGTTATGTGTTCCTGCAATTTGCCAAGCTAAACTGCTCCTGCAGGCATGCCCAATTAGAGCTGGAACAAATTAGTAACGGCCACTGTCTAACATGAGGCCAAGCTTGAGCTGTTTCCGCTACACGCAGCTGAGCGCGGCCGCGCTCGAGAAACTGGGGGCGAAAAAGTGGCGTGTCGACGATGGGCGGCTTGTGAAGCGGTTTGCGTTCCCGACGCACACTGCTGCGGCGGACTTTGTCGCGCGCATAGCCCGCGTTGCTGATGCTTCTGACCACCACCCGGACGTCACCATCAAGCACCGGTTCGCCACGTTCCGCCTGCGCACGAACGCCGTGGGCGAGATCACCGACGCCGACGAGAAGCTTGCAACGGAGATTGACGCGGCCAAGGTTGGCAGCTAACTCTGTATGCTGCACGGAGCTGCGGGGCTGCTATCGATGGCTGGTGAGTAAGCGATATTACTAGGACGTGTAAGAGCTGTAGGCTATGATCAGGTCCGCACGTAAGTGACTCGAGAGAGTAGTCTTGATCGAGTATAGCACAGATCGGTGCAAGTCTAGGTCTGGACGGCTAGATCAGTACGACTAGATCGGTACGGCAGATCAGTAAGGCTGGATCAGTAAGGTTGGATCAGTAAGACTGGATCAGTAAGGTTGGATCAATAAGACTCGATCAGTAGGCTGGATCAGTAAGGCTCGATCAGTAAGGCTCGAGCAGTAGGCTGGATCAGTAAGGCTGACAATATCAATAAGACTGGACCAATGGGGCTCGCAAGGCTAGGCAACAGTGGATAGACCAGTCAGGCTGGATGAGGGCGCAGTTGTGCAGACTCGCATATTTTCTTGGCGCTATCGAGCACATCTCAGAACTAGCTCGCATTTACAGTTCGAACTGTCTCAAGTTTATTTTTTTTTCTATACCGCGGATATTTTCAAGAATATTTCCGTAGATTTGTTATTCCCATTTTAACTGGTAGGGGCCAGCCACCATCTCACAACTAGCTCGCAGCTGTACTGCTTACAGTTCGACCTGTCTCGAGTTTATGTTTTGTTTTGATACCGTGGATGTTTTCAAGAATATATCGTAATTTTGAAATATTACCGTAACTTGTTATTCCCATTTTCACTGGTAGAGGCCCGTCAACATCTCACAACTAGCTCGCAGCTGTACTGCTTACAGTTCGGCCTGTCCCGAGTTTGGGCTTTGTTTTTGTATACCGAGGATATTTTCAATATTACCGTATTACCGTAATTTGTTATTCTCATCTTAACTGGTATAGAAGCTAGTCAACATCTCAGTAACACCTCTGCTTACAGTTCGACCGTCGCGCGTCGGCCTCCAGAACAACGCTCGCGGAATTTGCTTGGCCAACCGAGGGCAATCGACTGGTAACCGACGCCGCGACTCTGCATGGCATCGGCAGTGTTTTTCCTGTCTAGCGCGGGCACACCGCTGCTGGCGCGGAATTACCGCGGCGACATCCCCATGTCCTGCGTCCACGACTTTGCCCGGCTTTGGCCCGAATTCGATCGCCCGTGTTTTAGCGACGAGGGCATCAGCTACATGTACATCCGGCATGCCAACCTTATCTTGCTGGCGGTCGCCAAGTCCAATGCCAACGTTGCCTCGGTGTTTGTGTTCCTCCACCGGCTCGTCGCTGCGTTTGCACACTACGTCACGAACGTCGAGGAGGAGTCGGTGCGCGACAATCATGTAATTCTGTACGAGCTGCTCGACGAGATGATGGACTACGGGTTGCCCCAGAACACAGACATTAACCTCCTCCAAGACTACGTCACCCAGACACCTTACCAGCTGCAGGCGCTCTCGGCCCTCACAGACAAAGTCTCGTGGCGCCCCCCGGGCATATACTATCAGAAAAACGAACTGTTTGTCGACGTCATTGAGGTTGTCAGCGCGACGCTCGACTGGGACGGCAAGCCGATCTCCTACTCCATTGCGGGACGTATCGCTCTCAAGGTCTTTCTCAGCGGGATGCCTGTGCTGACGCTGGGAATCAACGATATCGAGCGCTCGCGTTCGGCCAGGTCGGGCAACACGCTGTCCAAGTATCGGCTGTCCAAGTACGTCAAGCTCGAGGACGTCACGTTCCACCAGAGCGTGTCGCTGGACGCGTTTGATGTCGACCGCACCATCACATTCATACCTGCCGACGGCCAGTTCGACCTTATGACGTACCGGGTGGTGCCCAACACGAAGCCGCTTTTTCTCGTGAACGCATCTCTTGACATTCGCGAGCGCTCTCGTGTGCTTGTGTCGTGCGCCATCGAGAGCCAGTACAAGAAGCGCCAGGCCTGCACATTTGCAGAGTTTACCATCCCGGTGCCGGCTGACTGCGACTCTCCACGGTTCCGGGCGTCGTACGGCTCGGTGGTGTACGCGCCTGAGCTCAACGCCATAATCTGGCGGGTCACCGACTTTGTTGGCGGTCGCACTGCAACCATGAAGGCCGAACTCTTGCTGCCCTCGGTAGGGGACACTGCTAAACCAACCGCGCCGGTTCAGGCTCGGTTTGAGATCCCGGCACTTGCTGCGTCGGGGCTGGAAGTGCGCTCTCTCAGGGTCACAGAGGACCAGCTCAGGTATAACTCGTACCCGTGGGTGCGCTATTTCACAAAAAGTGGCGACTACGAAGTGCGCCTGAACAAAAATAAACAGGCGAGAGCTGACCTGCCTGGTGCAGGGAAAGCTGTAGCATCATGACACATGTATATACATTATTTCTGGCATCTAACTTGCCGAATTAGCGCTGCGGGGGAGCAGATGCGGTACTGGAGTTGGGGTCACCACTGGGGTTTCCGCTCGGGTCCGACCGCGACTGGCCATGGTTGCGGTTTTGGTGGCCGCTTTGGCCCTGTCGCTGGTACTGTTCATGGCGCCGGCCCTGTTCTTGGTGCCGGCCCTGTTCAATGGCTGTCCGGACTTCGCGCAGCTCGGCGGCCTGTTCATCAATGTAGCTGTTCTGCTTAAGCAACTTGTTCTCATAGATGGATCGCAGGTCAGCCGAGCTGGCCTGGACGGCCCCCAACACTGCGGACTCGACGGTCTCGAGGAACTGCCCGCTGGCGGTGAGCCAGCTTTTCTGCAGCTGCCGAAGCCCGACCACAATCCCGAGCAGCGCTAGCGATCCCATGGCGTAGGGGCTGAATGCGGTAAAGTACACCCCCGCAAGCGCCAGTCCTGCAAATGGCAGCTGCACGCCGAACACCGCAGTGAGCAGCGCCCGGAACCCCGTGTTATGCAGCAAGGTCACTGCGTTGATGGACGTGGCCAGTGCCTCCTTCCAGGCTAGCTGTGGGCGCGGTGCTGCGGCCGGCACGGGAACAGGCACCGCCTGCTCGATACGGCCTACCAGGTACTCGAGCTGGTGCTGGGTCTGGGGCATGAAACTAGCCAGAAGCCGTGACGACACCAGCGACTCCACATCGTCGACTTTATAGTAGAGTTTCCACCACACAGCCGTCCGCGTCAGAGTGTGCTCGAGCCCGGGCACCAGCTGAGCCTGCAGCTCGATGTGGGCCTGGCGAACCCATTCATCGCGCAGCGCCGTCAGCTTGGCCACGCTCTGCTCTGGCGACACGGCGGCTTCGCGTTCGCTCTCGAGTATATCCTCGCAGGTGCTGAAGACCGACTGCAACAGAGCACTACGGATTGCAGGTACGTCGAAGATCGCCTCCTTGAGTTGCTCGATGCCGGAGCGCCGGTATAGATCCAGGTAGGTGCTAATGTTGGTGGGCGAGGCCCGCAAATCGGCATTTGCTGCCCCTGCGTCCGCGGTGGACACGATGACGTCCGTGCCGTCGTACCTAGCAGGTGTTGTGGCTGTGGGTGACGTCGCAGGATCCACGGGAGCCGCAGCCGCGACAGCCTTTTCGGGCAAGTGTTCGAGCTGGGCCAGCGTCGCGCTGTCCAGCACCACGAGCCGGGGGTGCTCGGAGTCAACCGGCGTCACCAGCGCCCGTGCAGGGTGTGTGCTCGCCAGCACGTGCAAATCGCAGTCCATGAGCCGGTCGTGCGAGTTCTGCAGCGAGCTGGCCTCCACAAACTCCACTGGCGGCCCCTGGAACGGCAGCGGGTACACGACCGCCGAGTTGCGGGTCTCGACGTGGTCAAACACCGGCGCCTGTACCACAATCACGTCCTTGGTCAATGGGCGGTTTTCCAGCGCGGGGAACCACTTGGCATCGCCCAGCGGGTCCGCGACCATGGTCTCCAGCACCGGCTTTATCTCGTCGCGGGTGGAGGCCAGGGGCACGATGCCGACCTTGAGCGCCCCCGTGCCCACTATGCACCGGTCGATACGCGCGTACAGTCCCGCGCGGTCGGGGAACAGTCCCTTCAGCCGGGCGAGCTGCTTCATTGCGTCAACTGGACGACTAAGCACATCGCATTCAGATCTGCCGAAAATTGGCGACGGTTGGTGCCGGTGGGAGCCGGTTGGAGCAGGTGTGGGGAGCTGAGTACACTGGCATTGGCGGCTAGCGGTACAGCAATAGGGAATTGAGCAGGCGGCGCAGCAGCCGGGAATCGAGGCGGAGCAGCAGCCAGGATTGGCGGAAAAGAACCAGTAGTGGAATTGGCAACTGGAATTGGCAACTGGAATTGGCACAACTGGAAAAAGCGCAGCAAAAGTTTGCCCAGACCCAGAGGCTCCAAAGAAAGCGAGACAAGCTGCAGCATGCTGAGACTTGTGGCCGTCCAGTTCCGGTCCGCGGTCGGCGAGGTAGCCGCTAATATTGCGCGCGCAGACAATCTGCTTGGCCGGATCGCCCAAAAGGACATGCCCACGGTCGTCGTGTTCCCTGAACTCGCGCTCACGGGGTATGCGTTTGGGTCCTCGCACGCCATACGGCAGTTCCTGGAGGGGCCACAGGGACTGACCACTCGATGGGCACGCGACCGGGCTCAGCAGTACGGCGTGCACATAATGATTGGATACCCAGAGGCGGATGCCCAGCGCAGCTACAACACGGCGCTGCTGGTGGACCCGCGCGGCGATGTACTGGCACGCTACCGGAAGACGCACCTGTACCCGGCGGACGAGACATGGGGATGCAGCCAATCGCCGACCGGGTTCGCTGCCTTTGGCCCGTGGCCCGATCTGCCGTATCGGGTCCAGCTGGGGATCTGCATGGACCTGAACCCGTACCGATTCGAGGCGCCGTTTGGCGATCTCGAGTTCGCCAACAGTGTGGTGCGCAATCGCGCGCAGCTGGTGCTGTGCACCATGGCGTGGGAGGAGACCGTACCGACGTGGCCCGTGATGGCGCAGTTCCAGCCCGCAGACCCCAAACTCGTCGAGTACTGGCGCATGCGAGTGCCGCTCAGCGTCCCTATCGTGTATGCCAACCAGTGCGGCCGGCACCCCGGTGTCACGTACGGGGGCAGCAGCACTATCTGGGACGGGCGGTCTGCCGCCAGTCTGGGCCGCGGCGAGGGCGTTTTGGAACGCGTAGTGACGATTCCGGCCGATTGAGGTGCGCTCGATCGAGCCGTACTAGAGTGGATACAAAATGGTATTACTGAATATTAAAATAAGGCGCTTCATTTTTCGATGGCCTGCTTCTTCCAGTGCTCGACCTCCTTCCACGCCTGCGCCAGCTCGTTTTTGAGCGCTTTATTGTTGTTGGACAGCTCGGAAATGGCCTGCTCGGCCAGCAGCTTCTCGAGCGTCAGCTTCTCGAGGTTGTGTTGTTCGTTCTCCTTGAGCTTCTTGATGTACTCGACGGCGCGGCTCAGAATCTGTCCCTTGTGCTTGTCGCAGTCGGGGACCACGCTGGCCAGCTCGTCGATCCCCTTGTTGATGGTCTCTCGCCGCCGGCGCTCGACCTCCTTGTGATTGTCCTTGCGCACCTTGTACCACTCCTCGCTGCCCACCACGGGCTTGGGTGCCTGGTACCGCTGCTCGCGCGCCGACGGCGGCGCGTACTGGTTGGCCTGGAGCTGCTGCTGGATCGCAGCAAAGTCCTGCTCTGGCTGGCCATTGAGCAGCACACCGTCGATGGACAGATTGGTCCGGTCGGTGGCGTCGTAGCGGTGCACCGACGCGCTGCTGCCGTCGGGCTGCGATTTGATGGAGGGGAGGGCCTGACGGCCCGGTTCGGTTTGCGGGGGGCTGGGATTCACTTGCATCTCACGTGGGGCGTGGTCCGGGTCACGGGGAGGGGGGTCACGGGGAGGACGATGGCAGTTGCGATCGAGGTGTTAGTCATTTGTGATGAGCAGTCACGTGGTGGTGGTCAGCGGCATTGGGTCCGTCGGCAGTGAAGGCAGATGGGGCAATTAGCGACTAGCAGTGACAACGGGCGCCAGTACAGCACCAGCCGTTGTCGATGGTTGCGGTACACTATGTAGCCGAGGCAGACGTGCTGCACTATGTAACAGTTTGCGTTTGCGCTATGCAGTAGTTGAGCGCTCGCGCTTTCGAGCGCTTCTTTGAGCACACTGGCCCCAGCGCCTCCCGAGAGCACACTCTCCGAGCAGCTGGTTTCAGCGCACTCGCATTACCAGACCAATCCAGAATTTTACGCAACCCAACGGCGACAGATCGAAAACAGATGGAAAAGCAGTTGGTGACTCAACTAGCCTAAATGGCAGAACAGGTGGTCCTGGGTGCCGGCGTGGTGGGGCTTTACACCGCGCTGATTCTGGCCCGCGCGTGCGACCCCACAAAGATCACCGTCATGGCCAAGTATCTGCCTGGCGACCAGAGCATCAATTACACTTCGCCCACTGCAGGAGCCAACTTCAGCGGGATCTCAGGCAGCTCGCCCGCCGAGCTCGAGTACGACCGCGTGTCGTACCCCGAGATTGGCGCGCTGTGCGACGAGTATGGCGAGCGCGCGGGGATCAGGCGGCTGCCGACGATGGAGCTGTTTGGCGCGAAGCCGGCCGACGCCAAGCTGGCGAGCCTCCGTAGCTATCTCCCCGATTTCGAGGAGATCACCGACGACGACTTCTTGGCACGCTGTGGAGCGGTGTTCGGGGTGCGCTACACAACGTTCAACTTCTACGCACCGGCGTTTCTCAAGTTCTTGCACCGCTATCTGAGTGATCTCGGGGTCACGTTTGTGCGCCGCGATATCGCGCACATCCGCAACACGTTCGCCGCAGACACGCGTGTGGTATTCAATTGCAGTGGTGGTGGGGCTGGGCGGCTGGGCGGCGTCCGCGATAAGGCGTGCTACCCGATCCGGGGCCAGGTCGTGGTTGTGCGCGCTCCCCACGTCCAGGAAAACCGCTCGCTGTTTGTGCCCGGGCATCCGCCAACCTACATTATTCCACGGCCGTTTTCGGGCGGTCGTGTCGTCCTGGGAGGGTACTACCAGGAGGGCAACTATTCACCAGATACCTACGCATATGAAACAGCGTCGATCCTCGACAGGGCCAGGCGTCTGATGCCAGAAATAGCCCCTCACGACGACTTTGAGATCCTCGACGAGCGCGCTGGGCTGCGGCCCGGACGCCAAGGTGGCACCCGGATCGAGCGGGAGACTATCGACGGCAAGCTCGTCATCCACAACTACGGGGCTGCAGGAACGGGGTTCCAGAGCGGCATAGGCATGGCCATTAAAGCCGTCGCATTGTACGAACCAGCATCTCGACTATGAGCTAGGCCGGCTGTGAGTTTAAGTGAGCTGTTGTGACAGTAGTATACAAATATCATGGTGACATACTGTACAGCTGCCACCACCAGGCTAGTGCTGCCGCAACCAGGCCGTCCATCCAGACCGGCTGTATACTAATTGACCAGACGTTATTTAGCGGAGCAATTCTAGGTTCTATCTCATGGCGTGAATCTCTACTGACAATGATCGACTCGAGTCGCTGACAACTTCCACCTGAATCCCGCACCACCGCCCAAGGCAATACAAGGCTGTCGAAGGAACATGACTACTTACTGACTTGCCTATGGACGTACGAGTGCCAAGACTCGTTGCCGCGCAACGCCTTCTTAACGCGTATTGCCTAGGTAAAGACTAGTACGCCATTATTAAAATACTAACCGGATACTCTATCATAGCGGCATTTTGTCCTATATGTAGGCGGTAAGCACACCGACACCTGGGGACAGCGATGTTAGGGTATTGGTGTGAAGAGTTTTATCAGTGCGTGCACGGACTGGCCGCCGAGGACCGCCCGCGCAACCGAGGGCAGACAGCCGCCAAAATAAAAAGGGCGCCCGAAAGTCGCTGGCAACTGAATTGTCGGCGTGGAGTGCCGCATGCTCTCCTGGGGATGTGCATCTGAAGTGATGTCCCAGCTGCAAGGTGATGCGGGCGGGGTCCGGCTTGAAAAATAGCCTCGAACCCGGATAACAAACAGATTTCCTGCCAACGGTTCGTCTTCACGACGCACATATGTATCATGGCCTCACCGGCGTCAAATGCGTATGCAACACGCTATCGGAGCCTTTTCGCTCATTCAATTAACCGCATGATGACTAAACCGATGCTTAATTAGGTGGTTGAGTCTCCTTCGCCGTGGCTCCACCGCTAGTCTCGTTCGCCAAGCTTTTCAGGCCCACGACCTCAATGAGTTCAGCGAGGTGTTCGGTAGGGTATCAGGCCCAGCGGCAGTGGCAGCGCCGTCATGGCCTGCAGCGGACCTAGATCTATATCTATGCAGGTCATGGTGTCATGCAGTCACGTCATATATCCAGGGCCCGTTGCTGGACCCTCGCTGAACTGCCCCCCCCGGTCAGCACCGGCATAATACTGCTGCATCCGATGCAATGGCGTACGCCGCGGGCCGAACAGCGAATCTAATCCGCTCGCATATGACGATCGAATTGACTCTAATGCGCCTGTCCACTTTCTTTGCACACACGCATGCGCGAGGTTAGGGCAGTTAGGTGATAGAGTAGGGTAGCCCTTCTATAGCCCAGATCGACCTAAATTTTCTTCTGATCCAGCTAGCGATTTCTTGCCACTGCGCCAGTGGAGACGTCTGTACTGAAAAATGGCTGATATCGAACCCAGAAGCGGCGAGCCCGTCGAGACCTCTCCCCATATCACTGTGAACGAGAAGGCCCCAGAAGTATACCAATCGTCGGACCACATCGGCAACGACGAACCCCAACTTCTGGGTCCTGAGCCCACCGAAGAGGAGCTGCTCACCCTGCGCAAGGTCAGCGACAGGCTCCCACTGTCTGCATGGTGTGTGGCTATTGTTGAGCTCGCCGAGCGCTTCACCTACTACGGGTGCTCTGGTGTGTTCCAGAACTACATGCAAAAGCCCCGTATTCCAGGGCCCCAGCCCGTCGGAACCGGCAAGCCTGGCCCGGGTGGTCTGGGTCTGGGTAACGCTCCAGCGACCGCACTTAACTACTTTTTCCAGTTCTGGTGCTACGTTACCCCGGTCCCCATGGGCCTGCTCGCTGATACCCTGCTCGGCAAGTACAACACCATTTTTATGTCGTGTATCATCTACATTATCGGTACACTTGTTTTGTTCGTGACATCCCTGCCAGTTTCGCTTGACCATAACCACGGACTGGGTGGTCTGATCTCTGCCATGGTGATCATTGGTATTGGAACCGGCGGTATCAAGGCCAATGTGTCTACGCTCATCGCCGACCAGTACACCAACACCAAGCCTTACGTGCGCACGTTGAAGTCGGGCGAGCGGGTCATTGTGGACCCTGCTGTGACCATGCAGCGTGTGTTCATGATCTTTTACATGTGTATCAACGTTGGTGGTCTGTCGTCTATTGCCACTACCGAGTTGGAGCGCAACGTCGATTTCTGGGCCGCCTACCTGCTGCCTTTCTGCTTCTTCTTCCTTGCACTGACCGCGTTGGTTCTTGGCCGCAAATTCTACATCCGTCGTCCTCCACAGGGCTCGCCGGTGCCCCATGCGTTCCGCATTGCCGGTATCGTCATCAGCAATGGGCTCAAGAAGACTGGCTACCATCCCACAAAGGCTCCTTCCGAGCACGAGACAGCTCGTAGTAATGCTCTTGACCGCGGCATTACCAAGTTTACTTCTTTCTTGGGAAGGCCGTTCAGGACCTTCAATTTCGAGGTTGCCAAGCCCAGCGTGCGCTCCCAGCTGGGCCTTCCCTCTGTACCCTGGACCGACCTGTTCGTGGACGAGGTTGAGCGCACGTTCGTTGCCTGCAAAGTGTTTTTATTCTTCCCCATCTACTGGGTTTGCTATGGCCAGATGTTGAGTAACTTTGTTTCCCAGGCCGGCCAGATGGACACGCACAAGATTCCCAACGACATTATGCAAAACATTGACCCTTTTGCCATCATCCTGTTCATCCCTGTCATGGACTACTTGGTTTATCCGGTCCTGCGCAAGATGGGCTTCAAGATGTATCCAATCACGCGTATCTTCTTGGGCTTTGTTTTGGCCAGTGTGGCCATGGGCTATGCTGCCATCTGCCAGCACATTATCTATACCTCGCCTCCCTGCTACAAGTACCCCACCGACGCGAGGTGCATGAACGTGCCTGGCTCGGGGATCACGTCCGCGGACGAGGGTCTCAATCAGTACAACTTCGTGCACGTGGCTGTCCAGACCCCGGCATACCTGTTCATCGCCTTGTCAGAGATCTTTGCATCTATTACCGGTCTTGAGTACGCCTACACCAAGTCACCTGTAACCATGAAGTCGTTCATCATGTCTCTTTACTTGTTGACGAATGCGTTTGGATCTGCCCTTGGTGTGGCTATTTCTCCCACCGCTGAGAACCCCAAGCTCATGTGGATGTACATTGGACTGGCCATTGCCACCATCATCGCTGGCGGTCTCTTCTGGGTCTTCTACAGCCGCTACAACAAGACTGAGGAGCTGATGAACAATATCGACGCTGATGCGGTGGCGGAGGACAACTTGCGCCGGTTCGGCGACAAGATCAAGAGGACTGTGCCAGCTAATCACAGTCTCCGGCCTGAAATCTCCGCCCAGAGCCGTGCGTACTCCGGGTTTGATGCCCACGAGGCCGCTGCCCTGGACGCACGGGGACAGGCGAGTAATATCTAAGCTCGCAGAGCGGCACTGAAACTAAATCAAAAGTAACTTATCTAAATCATTAATCGATCTTTGAAGAATGCCCGCACCCTTCACGCAAAACGTACTTTACTTTTGCGGACCGGCTCGTCCGGGCTCAGCTTATTATTTTTTCCTCGGCCCCGGACCTCTTTCTTTTTCTTGTCGAGCTTCTCCCGCTGCAGCCGCTCCTTCTCTTCGAACTCCTGGCGCTTGGCCTCGCGAATGGCCTCGAGATGACGGGCCTTTTCGAGTTTGGTGGCGGTAGCGGCACTGGCCACCTCGTTGACCTCTGCAATGATTTGCTGCATCTTGTTGTCGGTCACGAACTTCTTGCCCTTCTTCCCTTTGACCTTCACCCCCATCGGGTCTAATGCCCTATTGAGCTTCGGGATTCCCAGCTCTTTCTCGGTGTATACCCGCGGCTTTTTGACGCGCTTGATTGCGCCAGAATCGATCGCACGGTTGCGAGTTTTGTTGCCCTTAGACACCCCCTGGTAGCTCTTTCGGGGGCCCATCAGGTTCTCGGCCGTTTTGTCGGAAAATACCTCGGGGGCAATCGAGCGGACCCTGGCTGCGCCCTGTTTCCCTCCACTTTTCGCACTTTTTGCCCGCGGCTTGCCCATGTTATTATTTTGCTAAAGATCAGAAGATCTATCTTCAAGATTTTATGCTGCGTGACTAAGAGTTGTTAAGAGTACTTTTAGAGAGCTGCAGTATACACCATAGTGTGCACAATTTTGACGACCCTGTGCTCAAAAAGCATGGATGGGGGACAATTGTTAGCACTAGCACCGCTAGTGTTTTTTTTTTATTTGCTCCAGGTGTATCATCACACGAGGCGACACTCGAGCGTCTTAGTCTCACAGTCATATTAGGACAACCATTTGGGAACTCCCTAGACTCCGCTTTAGTACAATGACTTCCGGTCTGAATATTCTAATGTAGTTTCTATTTGTCAATCCCCACCACTTAAGTTGCCGCCCACTACCCGATGACATATGCGTCGATTCTGGGTCGCTGGCAGGCTGGCCGGCGCAGCTGGTCTCGCGATGGCGGGCGTGGCCCACGCCGAGACTCCGCCGACGCGCGTGGCCCAACCGCCTTTGGGAGTGTACCTGTGGGGCAACAACTCGCGCAAACTCATTGATTCGGCAGGGCCTGATGCCATCACAGCTCCGGTGCGTGTCGAGTTTTTTGACCAACAGCAGCTGCGCGACCTGGCTATTTCTGCCGGTGTCGGGGTTGCTGCCATGAAGAACGGTGACGTCGTCGAGTGGACCACGCCTCGGGGGCAGCAGGTGGTGCTGTGCGGCAAAGGTATCTCGCAGATCAGGGTGTGTGCGGACGGAAAAACGGTGGTGGCTCGAGGCAGCAACGGCAAGGTCTTTACTTGGAGTGTGGGAGACATAGCAGGTACGCTCAAGGCTCTTCAGATCCCTTCGTTGTGGTGGTTTGAAAAGATCGTGGACATTCAGGCTGGGGCCGGGCACGTCGCTGCGCTCACATCGCGGGGACGCGTGCTCACGAGCCTGCTGAAGGAAGTTGACCGCCACACTGGCCAGCTGGGGCTGGCGTCGTACCCCTCATTTGAGCAGGCACCTGCTCCCCTGCAGTTCCATATTGTGAAGCTGCTAGAGGAGACCCCCGTGGCACAGATCGCCAGCGGCCTGAACCACGTACTGGTGCGCACACGCACTGGTGATCTGCTGGGCTTTGGAGAAAACGGGTTCGGCCAGTTGATGCTGCCGGCAGTGTTCAAAAACAACAAGGTGTCGGTGCCCACGTATCTTATCCCGACGCGGCCGCGCAGAGCGCCCGCAATTGTAAATATTGCAGCAGGCGGCAATGTGTCGTATTTTACGGATGCCTCCGGGGCCACATATTCTGCTGGAAACGGAATTACTGGCCAGCTGGGTACTGGGTCATTTGCCCACTGCCAACCCCAGCCATTGCGCGTCACGGCATTTGATAACACCACAGAGTACGACGAAAAGCTCGGCAAGACTGTGCACGCGCATCCTGCTGCATGGAGTGTGAGTGCCACCCATACATTTGCCGGACTCGACAACGCAACTCGCGACTGGATGGAATGGGGCATGAACTTGTTTGGGCAGCTTGGAAATGGCAAGAAAGGCACAGCGCCCAAGCCACTCAGTATCCATGTTGGGCCACTCGCCAAGAGCGTCACGGGCACCACGCTTGTTGCAGGCGACGGTATCAGTGCTTGTTTCACCAAGGTCTGAGCTATCGTCCACACCTGTATCTTTGGTCGAAAGTGGAACCCTCTGTCTCCGGTACATTCCAATTCGCTCCTACTGATTTGAATACTATATATAGGATACTTGTAGTAGTGGTCAGCGCTGCCTGAACGTTCTGGACTGTAGAAACTGGACGTAGAAACTGGACGTAGAAACTGGACGTAGAAACTGGACGTAGAAACTGGACGTAGAAACTGGACGTAGAAACTGGACGTAGAAACTGAACGCAGAACTAAACGCAGAACCTGAACGCAGAAACCGCTGAATGCTTCTAGTGTATTAACCTGTTGCCCCTCTACAAAAGGGTTCTGCGCCGTTATCTTTTTATCAAAAGATACCCTAAGATATTCATAAAATTCCCTGCCGTCACGGCATGTGAGATGCCGTATTTCATAAGCCGACTCGAACTTGACATCTCACGCCAATGGAGCAAGCACAACCTCAGCAGGCCAGTGTGCAGCCGAAAGTTAAGCCTTGCTGCGTTTGCAAGGACGAAAAGGCTAAGCGGGACGAGTGTTTGCTGTTCAACGGCACTGAGTCGGACGCGTGCGCACCTATTCTTGACCAGTACAAGTCGTGCATGCGGAGCTATGGATTCTCTGTTTGAAAGTCACTACAATCAACTACTGTACATATTTAGGTCCTTGCTCTTTGTAAATGTGAGTTTGATCTTACGAGCCACGCTGCGGCAAACTGTATATAGCAGAGATCATGAAAATGGCACCGGTTCAGAATGCTGGCGAGGTCAGAAACTGGCACTCGCTGGACGACTTGGTCTCTGTAGCACGCTTTGGCTTATGACAGACCAGCTGGTGACAACTTCCACTGGCAACAACTTCCACTGGCGGCAAATTCCATTGGTGACACAACTTCCACCGGTAGCAACTTCCACTTTCCTAGTTTGGTTGGTGCTTGCCGCCTCTGGACGGATTGGGTCTGGGGATGGCGTAGGGCCCCATACCGCACCCTCCCAGCCGTTCCACCGTTGCATGTCTGTCAGGCCCGAGTACCGGATCCTCAACCCGGTCGGCCGCGGGGCTTTCGGCATGGTGTATAGGGCCTTGGGTCCCACTGGCGACCCAGTGGCAATCAAGATGGTCGAGCTCGACACAGAGTGCGACCTGGACGAGATTCTGAACGAGATGAACTTGTTGCGCAATTTGAAACATGAAAATATCACGCGACTGCTGGACGTGCACCTGAATGATACTACACTTTGGTTATGCCTCGAATACTGTGGCGCCGGCTCTTGCTACGCCTTGCTGCGCACATTTCATCGGTTCAGGGAGGACGCTGCTCGCTACGTCCTTGGGGAGTGTCTCAAGGCGATTCGGTATATTCACAAGCAGGGTATGATACACAGGGACATCAAAGCTGCGAATGTCCTCATTACCTCAAAAGGAGAGGTCAAACTCGCGGACTTTGGTGTCAGTGCCCAGTTGACGCGGACGCTGCCCCAGCGACAGTCGTTTATGGGCACACTGTACTGGATGGCCCCAGAGGTAATCGCGCAGCGGGGTCGCTATTCGTTCCCTGTCGATATCTGGTCGCTAGGGATCCTGGCTATCGAGCTAGTTACGGGGAAAGCACCGTTGAGCGACTTTCCGCCTAGCAGGGCAATGATGTGCATTGTGGATGGCGAACCCCCAAGACTCTCGCCCATCTCTTCGTTGCTTGTATCGGAGCAGTATTCTTACATGGTGGGTAAATGCCTGCAAAAGAATCCAAGCAAGCGTCCGACGGCCTCAGAACTGCTACAGCACAGGCTGTTTTGCAATCTTAAGTCACCGCCCGAGAGCTTGCTACGCATGATAAGCACTGTTTTAGAAAACTGTGGACCTCCAAAAGTGACTGAGGTAGTAGCACCTACCTGTTCAGGTCTGAGCATTGGGGCGATGGACAGCAAGTTCTGGCAGTTTGACGGCGAGCGACCTTCCAAGGCGGAACCGACTCTTGAGCCGTCGACCAATACAGTGAAAGCACTTGGCGAGATCGGCCCAGAGAGACAGAACCGAATTGAGACTCCTTCCAAGGGGCCCACCAACAGCTTAGCGGTCCCTCACTGGCGCCAAATCAACCGCGCAGAGATAGCCGCGTTGTACAAAAAGTACTTGGATGATCCTCTCCACAGGGTGCAGAACCGGGCAAGGACCAAGGATGCGGTCTCCGGCGTTGCCGCCGTGCGTAAATACATGGCTCAAATAGAGCCGCAGCTCCCTGGATTTTCCGAAGCATTCATTGACGAGCTGTGCCTAGCCTTCTGTTCGAACGGCGACGACAAATAAAGCACACGCCGATCACTCTTTAACTAGGTATGCAGATACATGGCGGATATTTGAAAGATACGTTCATAAAACCATTATCCAATATAAGATCACCACGAGCTTCTGTGCTGATAGCAGCTTCAGCAGCCAGGTCACCCTAGAAATTGTGGCGGATTGAAAAAGCCTTCTGCAATCTTCTCCTTCTGGTAGAAAACTAACTCAGGGGGGATCGACTTGGCACTCTGGGCAGAGGGTTCTGCATCCATGGTTGGGGCCTGCACAATGGGACCTGCCAGACGCGGAACGTAGGTGCGGGTACCAGGGGCCCCCACAACCTCTACCTTGCGCCACACTGTTAGCATGGGTATGATGCCAGTTATAATTGCAATGTCGGGATCAAATGTTTTTGCGACGAGAATCTCCCAGTCGAATTTGGAAGGTCTCAACCGGCTAGCCCTTGCCACGCGATAACGAGTCTCTTCGCTGCCGCCTTGTGGATTTATTACCCGCTCAAGGTACTGTGTGTGTGGGTTCCACTGATACGGGGGCCCATCGTTTAGGTAAAACTGCCGCTGCGCAAGCCCAGACCCATGGCGATGGATGCGTCTGTGCTGGAGGTGCGGCTTGGTCAGGAAATCAACATATTGTGTGACCGGGCCTGCATGGATAGTAGCGACATGTGTTCTGGAATACACCTCATAGACTTCCCAGTCCACAGAGAGACGATTTAAACGCTGTATAGCCAAAAGAGGTTTACCGCTTGCAGCAAAGACGTTGATCTGCTTGGTGGGATCGCCGTTATCCCGCCTCACAAAGAATTGGACTAGGGGCTCCTGGGGCCCAATCAATTGCGCGCGCTCGTCGGAGCCGGATCCACTGGGCGCCAGAAGGGAACTCAAGGGCTGCAGACTGTTTGCTAGCAAAAGAAGCACTGCCTCCATGTGACTGCCAGCTACCCCGCTCTTGGAAAGGAAGAGATGACCGGTTGGACGGACGAGTTCATGCGCCTAGACCAGCATTTACGCATAATTCGTCACTTTTATGAGTATCCCCAGTACCAGGTCGGGTTTTTTGCAACATGATATGCACGTTCTGCTGACGGCCCCCCCCTGTTTGCGCTAGATGTAACAACGGCTGTAAGGGGGTGATCGCTGGGAGACTCTGTTGCGGCCATGTTGCAGAAGGTGGGTGCAGGCCCCTGCAGCCAACCAACTTTGAGTCTTACGACTCGATAGCCGTTACTGTGGACCTGATACGGGAACCACCTGGAATGCCAAGCATCAGAGGGATCCTGTTTATTTCTCTTTCCAAAGCACGCGTCGCGATCGACGCACGTTACGTTACCCTGACAATAGGCGACGTGCAGGACAGTAACAATGCGGTACTAAAATTCGCGAAAAGTTCGCGAACGCGACCCCCCCTAGAAAGAGCACCCGTTATCCTGGAGCATCGGAGCGACGTATAACGTGCACGTGTAGGACAGGATGGCGTCCAGTTTCTCAACGAGGCTCTTAGCGCGATCAGCGCGATCGTCACCTAAACCATCGCGAATGCTTACCCGGCCATGCATCACATTGTTTCACATTCAAGGCAAGGCCGAGGCGATGAGGCAACACGACAATCCCCGGCTGCGGGTCCACCACGCCACGTTGCAGCGGGTGCAGGTGCGCTGGGAAGTGCGTTGGAATATAAGGTTTGATCCGCGCGCTTGCGGAACCTCTCAAGAACCTCGCATTCGAGATCAGAATCTCAAGCCGGTTGCTGCAGGCCGCCAAGTCTTATGCATCGACTCGGCGCGAACCTCTCTGAGCAGCATTTGAATTCTGGTGACCATCGTGCTGATAGTGTAGGGCCACTTCTGATGCACCATCCGCCTCCTCTGAACCTGTGCAGGGGCCCCGGATGGCCTGTAATGGGACCGGAGGCTGTGCCGGGCTTTGCGGCGGGGACACATCCGGTGTTTTATGTCCCTGCGACCTCATCGCCGTATACAGTTTGTATGCCAGTGGTTCCGCCCGTACACATTGGGGATGAACGGCTCCGGCCTCTAATGCAACCACCCCCTCGACATTTCCCGACGCTGCCGGTACCTTCCCTACCTGGGCAAGAATGGTCCAAGACCAGCTCACCCGCTCCGTTAAGCCGGCTGGAACCGAGTAGGGGCGGCACACAGCTACAATTACCACCCATTCAGACTCACATTTTGAAGCGGAATCCGTGCTCCGCAGACAATAAGGAACGCACACAAGATCCTATCAATGCCGTGCAGCTGAAGACACAGAACGCGCAGCGTACCGAACTGCCACACATTCCCTCGCCGCTGCACTCGCTGGGGCCGGGGCAGACCGGTCGCCCTACTGGTGTAGTATCGTCGCTCGAGAAATGGCGCCTAGACAGGACGTACCTTACACCAAAGGCATCACCTGAGCTGCCGCATTGTCCGAGAAAGCATTCAAGCCCGCTGCGCGGGGACAGCCCTTTAGTACTGCCGCAGATCTCGCGCCACTACTCACCACCCCACGAGGAGTCCATCAAGATGGAGAGCGATCACCAGGATCGGCTAAACGACTTTGACGACTGCAGGACACTACGTCGCAGCAAGCGTCATGCCCCGGACGACCCCTCTTCTGCCCGCAAGCAAATCTCGTTTCCCGTGTCCGTGTGCCCTCCCAAACCGACCCGGCTATCGCTAACGTCCGGGGACGAGCAGCGTGACAAGCAGAACGAGGACGTCGCAATTTCGGTGATCCTGTCGCGCCCCACATCCGCGCAGCCTGTAAATCTGGCTAATGGGCGGTATGGCTGCCCGCTGTGCGCCAAGAGCTACAAACACTCCAAGCATGTGCGCCGGCACATCATTAACCACACCAAGCTGTTCCCGTTCACATGCCCGGTCTGCTCGGTCGAGTTTCGGCGCAAGGATGCGTTTCGGCGCCACATGCACAACCTCCACCCCACTGCCAAGATGCCGACGGACGGACTGTTGAAACACACTGTGCGGCGGTTCGTGGAGACCACCCCCCGAGTCTGCGGCGCCCAGCAGGCATGCGGCGCGCAGTAGCGGCTGTACCAGTGACATTTGCTTTGTGCAAAATTCATGTTTCTATTTATACCATGTATCTATGTATCATTTTATCTTCATGGCTACCGTGTGCTGCCTTTGGTCGTCCGATTGAGTAATCGCGCTCCGGGCTGCGTCTTTTAGAACCCGATAATCAGATGATTATCCGGCGCGGGCGACTGGTCCTGGCAACGTTTGCGCTGGTGATCGGGGCGCTCGTTGTCGCGACGCTGTCAGAAGATGTGCGCACGATGGCTGCAGCGCAGTACCAGAACGTCAACCCGTTCGACAGGCGCGAGAACGCGGTGTTCATCACGCTGTGCCGCAACCAGGATCTGATGGGCATTCTCAACAGCATCGATAGCGTGGAGAGCAATTTCAACCACCGCTACCATTACGACTGGGTGTTTTTGAACAACGAACCGTGGGACCGGCCGGTCGTCGCTTCGATCACTCGGCGCGTTTCGGGCAGAGCCCGCTTCGGCGTAATTCCCGAGGAGCACTGGAGCTACCCGGCGTGGATCGACCGCGACCGCGCCAAGGCCGCGCGCAAACAAATGGAGGAGGCCAATGTGCACTATGGGGGGCTCGAGTCGTACAGACACATGTGCCGGTTCGAGTCGGGGTTCTTTTTCAAGCACCCTCTGATGCGCCCGTACCGCTACTACTGGCGGGTGGAGCCCGACATTGAGATCAAGTGTGCCGTTGACTACGATGTGTTTACGCGCATGCGCCAGGGCGAGTACAAGTACGGCTGGACAGTCGCGCCAAAGGAGGACCTGGATACTGTACCTAGCCTCTGGAATGCCACACTGGCGTTTTTGGACAAACACCCCGAGTATATCGCCAAGGACAATCTCGCGCGGTTCATTTCCAACGACGACCTCAAAACATATAATCTGTGCCACTTTTGGTCCAACTTCGAGATCGCAGACATGAAATTCTGGCGGTCCCAAGTGTACCAGGACTACTTTAACCACCTCGACCACGCTGGCGGCTTTTTCTACGAACGGTGGGGCGACGCTCCCGTCCACTCCATCGCCGTGTCACTGTTCATGAACCAGTCCCAGATTCATTTCTTCAACGATATCGGCTACTTCCATTGGCCGTACGGACACTGCCCTATCGACCAAGGTCTCAGCGAGATCAGGTGCGACTGCTTGCCCAGTACCCTTGAGTTCAGTGATACTATCTACGACTGGCACAAGAACAGCTGCGTGCGTGACTATCTGCGCGCCAAAAAATTGCCATTTGTAGACGGCAACCCCGACATGAGTTGATTCGTGCTGCATTATGGATATATGTGTGAGCGAAACTTTTCTTTTTTTTCTTTTTTAATATGTAGACTCTGCTGCACCCGACGGACGATCGACGATCTTAGATTCGCTTACTTGGTTTGTCAGCGATCTATTTTGGTCCCACCTTACAACGGCGCCATGAGAAGGCTCACGCTGGCTCCACTTACGGGCGCGGTGCTCATACTATTCTCCGCGATCCTGCTAATCTCGTATGCGGCCGCAAATAAGGGTGGGTTCGGCATGCGCGAGTTTCGTGACCGAGCGCAAAGCCTCCATGTGTATCGGGGCCCACCACGATTCAGAGACCCTTTCGAGGGCCTTGCCAGCGTATGGAACCAGTACGGCGAGAAAGCCCTGGCAGTGTTTCACAAGCAGCTGGATGCTGTCAATGAGGGCCGGTGCGACGAGCCTGTCACCAGAGAAATATTCAGGGACACGGACTACCGAGGCTTTACTCATGCGGCTTGGCACGATATATACCGGTATCTCAAGCGCGTGGCGAGAATGGGGCCTGTACAGTTCCGTATGGCTGAAGCTACGGTCAAGGAGGGCCTCCCGCAGGCTCTTGGGAACCCCAGGGATCCCAGTGAAATGGACTACACAGAGCCGCACGGCGACGACAAGGTGGTTCCCCACCTTGAGGGAAATGCTGAGCTTTCCGCGAAAATCAAAGAGTCCGCGCTTGATCTGCTGGAATCGGCGAGCACGGCTGCGCGGGCCAAGCTGTTCGATGCAGATGCGCACCCCGGCAACAAAAGTCGCCTCCTCATTCTCACAGGCATTACAGACAGCACTGCTGACCGGCTCGAGGCATTGTCCAACCACCAGGAGTACGCGCACACTCACGGCTACGGTCACATGCACATTGATCTCGAGAAGTACGTGACGAAGCGCGCCAACATCGAAAACCCCACTTGGCTCAAAATCCCTGCTATTCAGGAGGCATTTGCCCGGAATCCTGACGTTGAGTGGGTGTGGTGGCTAGAGCCCGAGCTGCGCCTCGTCAACAGGGATCTGGACATATACTCACAGCTGCTGGTGCCGTCTGCTCTAGGCGAGCGCATCGTCTACGACACACCTCTTCCGGGATACCACGACGACTTTTCGCTTGGCGGGCCAACGTTGAGCAAGGATGAGGTAGATCTGGAGAAGATCCGGTTCCTCATTTCCCACGATGGCACTACACTCGACACTTCGTCGTTCTTGGTCAAGCGCTCGCCCATGTCTGACATCATTCTCCAGAAGCTGGGAAGCCAGCTGTACATTCGCGACAAAGAAATTTCTCCCCAGTTCCCGCGCCGCGACCGCGACGCCCTCACGTACATGTACCTGGGCTATCCGCTGCTGCAGCAGCAGCTGGCGATCGTACCCCACAACTTTTTGAACTCGTACGAAGGCCGCCTGGCCCACCAGGAGGGAGACCTGGTCATGCACGCGCACTAGAACCCAAGCGTGTGGGCTGGTTCTGGTTTTACCAGACAAGTTGAGCCGCACCAACCGATAACCTTATTAGAACTGCACGTGAATGTGTTCAGTTCTTTGTTAGGCCCTGATTCCAGTCGGATTACAGGTGCCTCAAGGGATCAAAAATCAACCCCCTCCTCCCCAGTCTAGATACCTTAGTTTTTATATATTGGGACCAGAATTGCCTCGGTATGTCCTCGGTACAGTCACGTGTCGCGCATCCCCTGTTCATACCCCAACATCTGTAATTTTGACGATCGCAATGCCGAAAGTGGATACAGAATCTGTCGCGGGCCGTGTCAGGCATCCTATCGACGAGACCAAACTGTGCAATTACCTGTGCGAGCATATGCGCGGGCAGTTCGAAGGTCCGCTGACTGTCAAGCAGTTCGGGTACGGCCAGTCTAACCCGTCCTATCAGCTCATTGATGGAAAGAATAGAAAGTATGTACTTCGGAAACAGCCGCCCGGGGCGCTTCTATCCAAGACGGCGCACCGGGTGGACAGAGAGTTTTTCATGCTCAAGGCGCTGGGCGAGCACACACAAGTGCCTGTGCCCCGTGTCTACGTCCTGTGCCTGGACAGGGACGTGGTCGGGTCTGATTTTTTTGTGATGGAGTTCCTGCAGGGCAGGATACTCCAGTCACCCAACATACCGGATGTGACGCCTGGGGAGCGCACTGCGATTTGGAACGCGGCTATCGATACCTTGGCCCTGCTCCACGACGTGGATCCGCGTGCCATTGGGCTGCCCGAGTCGTTCACAAAGAAGATGTCGAGTCACTACCCGCGCCAATTGGCCACCCTGTCCACAATTGCCGACGCGCAGAGCACAGTTAAGAACGATAAGACTGGCGAGGAGCTTGGCCCGATCCCCTATTTTGGCGAAATCAAAGAGTGGCTCCAGGCACACCTTCCGCTTGAAAAAGTCACCATTGTGCATGGAGATTATAAGATTGACAATCTTGTTTACCACCCCACGGAGAACAGGATCATAGGCATCTTGGATTGGGAGCTGTGCACAATAGGGCACCCACTCGCTGATCTCGGCAACCTTTTGCAGCCCTACAGCATACCATATATTCCGGGTCCCAAGGGTCTCAACACTCTGGACCAGGACCTCCCAGGTCTCCCCACGCTGGCGGAGCAACTGGAAAACTACAAACGCGCCAGTAGATTCGACCCCATTCCGGACTGGCAGTTCGCAGAGACCTATGCGCATTTGCGGCTCGCGGTAATCATTCATGGTATCGCGGCACGTGTGCAAAGAGGGCAGGCGTCTAGCTCTCAGGCGGCCAAGCTGGCGCCACTGTATGTTGCTTTCGCCGAACTTGCTAAAAGGGCAATCTCCCGCGCAGAATCGAAACTCTAGTAGATGACCGACAAGTGAAAAGCGACAATATTGATATCCTAGGATACTGTCTATATAACATTTTGTGAGCGTAAATAATTTAACATTTGTTCGGAATAGACCAGGGATGGCTGGGCCTCCAGGGCCACATTCTCTGAGACATTTGTGGCTTAGGAGATGATGTTCAACGCGCCAAAATACTGTTCGACTCCGTAAGGGCCAGGCTGCTTCCACATGTCATTGTACTCGGCAAGCAGAACGGCATTGCCGTCAACCGCTTTCATGATTGCGTTGATAGCAATCGCTTGGTTTGCTTCACTGGGGACATTGAGGCCATTTGTCTTGCCCTGTGATGGGTAGCCGGCCTCTGTGATAAAGACGTTGCCGTTCTTGCAGACACCGGAGACGATGCCAATCTGGTCTTCAACAAAGGTGCCTGCCGAGTCTGGTGCAAATGTGGGGGCAAAGTAGGAATGGGCATTGAGTCCTAGGACATCAAACGCACTGGTGTCACAAAGCTCTGTGTTCTGCTGGTAGGTGTCGGTGACTTCGGCAGTAATGACCGGGCCATTGTAGCCAGCAGCACGGAGCTTGCTCTTGACTTCCTTGGTCTTTTGCACGAGGTCAGAGGCACTTACATAGCCGTTGGTTACGTCCTCGTTTCCGACGCTGATATAGTCGTAGAGGTCCCAGCTGTTGCCGTTAGAGGTAGCCGAATTGATTACATCCTGAAGTGACTGGTCGACATTATCAATTCCTGAGGTGCCGATCCACAGGCCTTGAATCAAGGTCATGCCGAGCTTTTGGAGAGCCGGTTGGACGGTCTGGAGGGTGTTGCAGTCGGTGGCGTAGACTCTGACCTTACCGATGCCTTTGTTTTTAATGTCTTGAAGGTCATTAAAGACTGTTCCCGCATCCTTGCAGCTCTGGTCGTTGTTGTAAGGGCTGTAAACCATATACTTGGGCAAGTTGGTCACTTCGGGACCGCCGGTGCCCTGGGAACTCGTCGGCGAAGATGAAGGCTGCTGGGAACTCGCTGGCGGAGATGAAGGCTGCTGGGTGGACACGAGAACAGTGCTGTAAGAGGACGAGGTGGGGGCCTCGGGAGAGGTGGTGACACTGGAAGTCTCGGGAGCTAGAGAAGGAGACTCTGTAGTGGGAGAGGGAGACTGAGCAGGAGACTGAGCAGGAGAAGAAGCAGGTGTCTGTGAACTAGGGGGGGGAGGAGGAGGAGGAGCAGATGCGTCAGATGTCGTGGGTGCTGGTGCCTGCGAACTAGGAGGAGGAGGAGCAGGCGCATCAGATGTTGTGGGTGCTGGTGCCTGCGAACTAGGAGGTGCAGGGGCGTCGTCGGAAGGGGTTGTGGCAGCTCCTTCTGCGGGGCTGATGGTCTGGGGCCATTCGGTTGAGTAAAATGGTTGGGCACCAGTGTTATCGGTAGAGTACTGGACATTGGGGTCGTTAGGCTGAGCACCATTGGCGTACTGAGTGACGTACGTGGGAGCATCGCTAACAGTGACGAACGCAACGTCAGGCTCCGGCTCTGCGTGACGAGCTACCAGGGGAGCAGAGTCACCAGGCATGGCAAAAGCCAGAAAGATAGCCAGAGTGCTGGCAGAAAAGAATAAGTACTGCATTGCAAAAGATTGGATGAAATGAAAGTGGATTCAGTGAAAGAAGGTGAGGAAAGAGAGTGTGGATCTTAGATCAAAGATCGTGGTGCAGCCTTCTGAAACTTAGTGACCTGACGACGTGGACAATAGAGAGGAAGCAAACGGCCCGGTTTTTATATACACGGAAATAAGCATACTCTAACGCCGCACGCACGCACGCACTCGGACAGTGCTTCCAGCCAGTGCATATTTTCAGCGCGCAGCCCTGCCACCCATTTACGTGCAGAAACGTGCATTCCGCTTTAGCCATATTACCTGGGACATTGTTAGCGCCCAGTAAGACACATTATAGGAACGTTTGCAAAACGTATGAGGTTAATTTTACCAAAATCAGTTTCCAACTCCGTTAGTTGCACATATGATGGCACATTGTAGCCACAACTTCACATTAGTCATGTGGCTGGCAGGTGGCTAGATCCGCAGCCGATTTGAGCAAATCAGTGCTTTCGCAGTTCGAAGCGACCCACTTCTCGCTTGGGCCAATTATCCCAATTGGGTAAACGTCATGCACAGACCAGTGGACCGTTGCGAGCTGTGGGGTGCACATGCACCTCTGCACGGACGGAAGCGAGACAGAACCGAAGTGTGGCAAGATAAAAGTAGAGTATATAAGTATATATTATTATTGGTAGCTATTTTCAAGCACACACGTTAGGGCTGGGTATTCTGCGAGTTATGAGATTGCCGGTAGAAGTTCTGGTGATGGCCAAAGTATACGGCTGGTGACTGATAGCCAATTCCTTGCAGCTGGAGCGGATGCTGCACGGTCTGAGCGTTTGGCATATACGACCGCGAAGGCATCATACCGTGCTGCTGCAGATGTACATCGTCGTCAAGTACATTGACGTTCATTTGTCCTGACATTTGTGTCGCAGAGGCGGCCAGTTCGCTGGCGGACTGGAGCGACGTCTGGCCCTTAGGCGTAGCTCGTCCTTTGTATCCAGCAGCCGTGTAACGTTCTGGAAACGCGTTGCGAAATCTGTCACGGAGATCAGTTGATCGGCGCTCGCTTAGGTTCAGGGCCGGGTCGCGCTGGATTTTACTCCATGCTGGCCCGTGTTTGAGGAAACCCTGCAAAAGACGCTCATCCTCAGCAGGTGTGAACGACCGACGTTCTTTACGATTGATCTTGACTAGCGGGGACACGTCTGCAGTAGAACCCTGCCGCTTGGTTTTGTGTGTACGTGCATTGGGGTATAGTCGAGAGTACTCCTCCGGAAACGACGTACGGAAACGATCCTTGAGATCCACGGCAGTGCGACAGTTGAACTCAAAACTTGGGTCTGTCAGAATCTTCTTCCAGTTACCGACTCCGTGGCGCTTGCAGCCCTCCATGAGGTTACGTGTCTCCTCATCCGTCCAGCCTAGGCGAACGCGGCGCTTCCCCATCCGAGTGCCGGCCGGCGGCGAAGATAGCCGGTCTGTAAGCGCGTTTATGAGCCCGTTGTGCTGGACCTGGGACTGATCCGTGACGGGATTGGTCCTCGACGCGATCCCGCCAGAACCATCCGAGCGTGCCTGGCCCGACGATGAGCTTCCATGCTGCTGATGGAGATACGGGTACTGGGTGTGCTGCTGATGTACACCATGGCCCTGCATCTGCTGTGTATGATATCGAACATCGTCCGCGCCCCCAGTGGCGTCGGCTCCGAAGAGCTGTTGAGAATCTGCTTGAGAGTACTGTTGCGGCAACTGTTGGGACTGGAGCTTGTTGAGGTTGACAGCCTGGTGGAGCGCAGACATGTCGGGGACAGTGGACTTCGAGGAATTGGCCCGCTCCACGGCCTGTTGCTCCTCGCGAACAATCGCCGGGTCGATGCCGGATACCTCCATGAACTGGCTAGCTTGGGATTCGGCCTTTGTACGCGTCATCCACTCCCGTAGCTGTACTGCGAGAAGCGCCCGCGGTAAGGAACGGGGCAGGGGGTGGGTTGGGGGGAGGTGGTGATAGGAGGCGAGGTCAGGGTTGCGGGGAAGACAAGAATCACGATACGGGACGCCGGGTAACTCATTCCATTCTCGCTGACTAGCGAAGACTGGCCTCTAAGCAGCTCGACCAAGGTGAGTATCTTGGACTATGCTTTTGCCGGGTTCTATAGTAGTAGCGGAGAGGGTTCTATAGTGATAGCGAAGGGTCAAGTTCGCACGCATATTGTGGCACTTGATAATGCAGCCATTCTACCCCTCATTGCGCATTTTTGTGTCGAGTTGGGAATGCTAAGCCTGGTTATCTTGTGCTCAATTCTGCGGTAGTCACAGGCCAGAAGAGCTTGCTGGAGCCTAGGTGAGACAAGCGCAGCTGAAGAAGTTAATCAATCGCACGGCAGAAGCTAGGCTTGTTCCAAGATATTATGATAAACACTAAGCCAGATCTGCAGAATAAGCGCGATGGACATATGGGGCTGTACTTTCGTATTTAAAAGTAGAACTTTATTCACCTGTATAAATCACTATTTTCCGCTAGATCATAGCGCCTGCCATAACTCTATTTGCGTTTTTTCTGAATCCGACGGAGAGCCCGCTGTTCCTTCTTCATAGTGCCATCCACCATCTTGTACTTGCCCTTGACACCCCGCGGCCGACCTTTGAGGGCTTTGTTGCCGCCCTTGGCCGCTACGACAGTCACCTTGGGTCTTTTGGCTTTGGTAGTAGCCCTGCGCATCAACTTCGCTATGTCCTCAGACTTCTCGCGCTCGGACTTTGACGCATCGTCGTTGATGAGATCAGACTTTTTGCGAATCTTCTCCAGACGCCGTTGAGCGCGATACTTTTTGCGCGCATTGGCCTCGGCTACCTTCTTGATAGGACGAGCATTCAGTGCCTTGATCTTTTCCTTGACCGCAGCAGATGCTTCCTTGGTAATTGGTTTGATGATCTTGGAGTGCTTCGATTCGTCGTCTAGAAACCACGCGGGGAGACCGTCGGTGTCCCTGAACGAGTACTTGTTGTACGCGTCATTTATCAAATCGTGTTTGGTGATTTGCCCTGACGCAAGTTTGTGGGCCAGGGTCATCTTGATAGCCGCATCGTTGGGATCCTCGGCAACGGCATTCACATCAAAGTCGTCCTCACCAACGTTGTCACCCGTATTGTCACCACTCGCTGGCTCTGGGGTGCTGGGCGTATCGCCAGTGTCCTCACTGTCACTTTCAGATTCGGTATCTGCGGACTCAGAGTCCGACGCAACATCAATGTTGGAAAAGACAGGGTTGTCGAAGAACATACTGGCCTTGCCGCTCAGCTGCTCTGCAGATGCACCTTCGTCGTCCGAAATGTCGCTAGCTTCGCTGGCGCTCTCGATGCCACCCCACTCCTCATTTAATCGCGCCTTGCGGGCACGAGCTTCGGCATTGATCTCTCTCTGCTCCTTGTACTGCTCATAGAGAGCATCGAGCTGGCTCTCAAGGGTGTGTGCTTCATCGTCGCTTTCTATGATCATGTCTTCATCGTCTGAGGCACCGCTTTGAGACTCTTCTAGCCCGTCCAGCTTGCTCATCGCCCCATAGTCATCGCCGAAATCAAAGTCCCTGTTGAGCTCTTCAGGTTTGAGAACTGGCGCATTTTGACGGCCCTTGACCAACAGATCGGTGCCGCCTGTCTTTTCGACCTGCCCGAGATCAAACAGAGTGTCACGCAGGTTGCCTGCGTCGGCACCCATATCCATGGGCGTCGTCATGTTCATCTGCATACGCATGATTTCCTTTTGCTTTTGTTCGTTCTTTCTACGTCTTTCGCGCTTTCGACGCGCCACCTCGGCCTCCTTTAGCTCATCGATTTCCTTGTCGATCTGTTGGTCAGTGGTGAGCTCGACCTCGGGCTCGGGCTCCTCGTCAACCTTGTCTAGATCCAGAAGCTTTCTTGCCGAAAGGCGCCAACGCAGGATTGCCCGAAAGTCTTTTTTGCCGAGCACCTTGAGGTCCTTGAAGAACTCGAGCAGCATGGGCGTTGTCTGAGGCAACTTTTTGAGCAGCTTGACTTCAGGATTAGCTTTGTCCCACTCGAGCTGGCTGGTCTCTCCAAGCACCTTGACAGGGTCGTCTGACTTGACAAGGTCCATCACGGGGAGCTTTTTGAATTGGATGTAGTCGCCCTCCTCGTAGCCCTCGCGCTTGCGCTGCTTCTTTTCTGGGTTGAACACTTTGGCCTGGTTGTTGGGGGCGCCGTCCTGCAGCTCCTCAAATACATACTTGGGGTCCAAGAGTCGTGGGTCCACATGCTTGGGCGCCTTGAAGCCGCGGCACACTACAAAGATCTCCGCAGACACGTTACGCGACGACGGGGGTTTGGTGGCCTCGCACTTTTCGAAAAACTGCTGGAAAATCCACATCAGCTTGTTGTAGTCCTTGGACCGGAATACCTTGGTCACGAACCAGCCGCCGGGTCGCAGAAACTCCACGGCAAGCCGCAGACTCTGGAGCACCAGCTCCGATTGGGTGAACGCATCTTGCGCCCACGCCATACCGACGTTCGGCGCACCATCGTGCATCACGACGTCAGCCTTCCATGTCTTGAGATAGCCGCGGAGCTGCGAGCGGCAGTTCTCGGTGGTGATGTCGCTCTGAAATGAGATCACGTTCGGCAGCGGCTTGATGGGCGCAAGGTCCACGCCCACAATCAGTGAGTTCGGCGGACAACATTGCGTGGCCACCTGGCACCAACTCCCCGGCGCCGCACACAGATCAATGACGCACATGGGTTTAGGCTTCTGGCCCTTGGGCTGGTCGAAGAAGCCGTACTTTTGGTTCAGCTGGATAATCTTGAACGAGGACCGGGCGCGGTAGCCCTTTTCCTTTGCAAGACGGTAGTAGTGGTCCAAACGGCCTTTGCCATATTTCTTCTGGCTCTTTCCCATCTTCGGGAAAATTTATCTCGGAAGAGCTGGACTTGCAGACAAGGTTTAAAATATTACCTAACAAGGCTCTGCCGGGCAGGGCCAGCCGCAGGGCCAGCCGGCCGCACGCAGCGGCCCGGGACCCTTTCTAGGCAGTTCGGCAGCTGGCGAGACCACAAACCACGCGTGGGCTGCGCGTGCTGGTCTGCGCCAACTGCCCGTTGCCGGGGTAACACTGTAATTTTTCATCGCTGCGAGATTAGACAGCAGCCCTGCAAAACCCTCGTTCGGCCGTTTTCAACTGCACACGATGACAGAGGTGGCGCCGGTCCTGGAGTTTGTTCCAGCGCGGTTGCCGGAGGCCGTGGCCATGAAACCAGGCCAGTACGAGGTGGTGCGCGGCCCAGACACCTCGGACGACGACTCCCCAGACCCGGGTGACTCAGATGAGTCGAGCTCGTCGGACGGGCCCGCGGGCACGCGGTCCAGCAGTCCGCAGAGCAGTTCGCAAAGCAGTAGAGCGCGAGGCCAGCGCGGTAACGCGTCTGACACGTCCGCGAGCGACACCAGCGCTACGAGCGGCACGAGTGATAGCAGCGACTCGGAAACCTTTACCAACACGCAGGCCAAACGTGTCCCCGCAGGCACGGTCAGCTTCTACGACTTCAACGAGAACCCGCGGGACCACGGTGCCGGGCGGGACGCTCGCGTGTGGAAGACGTGGCACCCGACGGCGCGGGCAGCCGTGGGTCTCGAGAACCGCGGGGTGACCTGCTACATGAACGCGGCGATCCAGACGCTGTTCCATCTCCCCGCGGTGGGGCGCTATTTGCTCGACATCACGCGTGGCGAGGTCCCGAACATATCGCGCAACAGTGTCAGCGCCGACCTTGCCAGTCTGTACAAGAAGGTGACCGAGGCGCGCAAGCTGCGCGTGTACCCTGCAAAAGTGATCCGGCGGCTCGCCGATATCAACTGCATGATGTCTGAGTGGGAGCAGGAGGACTCGCACGAGTACTACATGTCGCTGATCTCGCGACTGCAGGAGGACAGTGTGCCCAAGGGCCAGAAGCTCAGCAGCTCGATTTTGCACAGCATCTTCGGGGGCACCCTCGAGCAGCAGGTCAAGTGCCGGTTCTGCCGCCACGTGTCGACCACCAAACAGTGCTTCTATGACCTACCGGTGTCGCTTTCGCCTGGCCAGCGCAGGGCCAAGAACTACACGCTGGAACAGTCCATCGAGGACTTTTTCAGTCCCGAGGCGTTGCGGGCCAAGGGCCAGGATGGGTACCAGTGCGAAAAGTGCAAGCAGGTCACCAAAGCGTGGAAACATATCTCCATCGAGGAGGCGCCTGAGTACCTTACTGTGCACATTAAGCGGTTCAAGTTTGAGGGCACGTCGTCGCAAAAAGTCAAGGACCCCGTCTCGTATCCGATCACTCTCGACATCACACAGTTTTCGCGTGACCACGAGTCCCTGCGCTACAAGCTCGTGGCAGTAATTGTGCATGAAGGCCGCACCGTTTCCAGCGGCCACTACATAGCGCTGTGCCGGCAGCCAAACGGCGACTGGTTCGAATACGACGATGACTCCCTGCGGAAGATCTCCGAGAACTCGGTCAAAAAACACACTTCGGCGTACATTCTCGTCTACTCGCGACTGATGCCGAAGGCGCCCCCGACAGAGGGACCCAAGCGCCGAAAGGACCCACGGTCCAATCCCCCAGTCGCCCAACGTACAGAGCGGGTCCCTAAGCGGCACGCCGTCGATGCCATCGACGCGATCTTCAAAAAACAAAAGAACTGAGCGTCCTATTTATTTATATACAATTAGATATGCATGGCTGGGCCCTGGGCCAGTTCCCTGGCTTGATAGCGACCGGAGCAGTGTGCCAGTGGTTTGAACTAGGCAAGGCATCTGTGAGTAGCGCCATAAACTGTCAGCGAGCGCAGCTGCTCGAGTGTCACTTTCCGGACCGCAATGCTCGTGCCAGGGCAGTCACTCTGTCAGGGCGATCACTTTCTAGAGGCCGACCCCTAACTCGAGTGATCACTCTTCCAGAGCTGTCGCCTTGGCCGGTTCCAAACCGCTGTATTCGTACACGCGCAGATCTTTGCCTACCCGCGGGTCAACAAGGAACTCACGCATCCATTCGGAACCGATATTCGCACCGTTTTCCTTCCATTTTCGAGGCCAGTCGTCCTCGTCGCTGGCCGTTAGGAATGCATCCTGTTCACGAAACGGGCGGGTCTCCGACATGACCACAGCGTAGGTCTTTTCACCCATCTCATTGGCGATCGCGCGCTGGTTGAAGTAGCGGACGAGTCGCCAGGGTGTATTGAGGACCCCCAGTAAGTGGGGGTGTGGCATGGCGGCAATAGGCTCGTGTTTGGTGCGGTAGAATTGTTCCGGCACTTCTGCCTGGGCGTAGTCGCTAGGGGCAATCCACGGAGATATGCGGAACTCGTTGCTGCCCTCTGCATCTCCAATCTTTTCCGCATCTGTACCCGCAGCTGCCTCCGCATCGCTGGGTTTGTGGGCCACGAGGCCTGGGTTGGGGCCCGCAGCGCGGAAGACCGGGGCTTGGAACCCGGTGCTCACGTTAGCCTTAGCGTCAGCTTGAGCAGTTTGAGCAGCTTGGGCAGTCTCAGCAGCTTGGTCGGGCACAGTGTCTGTCTCAACCGAAACAATCTCCAGCTCGGACCCCGTGGCCGGATCAACTACGGTCTCGGACTCCACTTCTAGTTCGGGGAGAGCGGGGGTCGGGGCCGGGTCATCTGCAAGTGCCAAACCCGGATCCTCGGGTGCAAGCGTCTGGGCTTTCTCAGCGGCCTTTTTAACCGATTCAGGCTCCTCCAGAGGTCCAAGCCACCCCTCCTGCAGTCCAGACATGTACTCCTTGTACGCACCGCGGCCTACACAGATTACGCCGCCCGTGGGGTCCCGGGTCACCTTGCCCTCAATCTTTTTGTCGAGGTCGTCGGGCTGCGGCGCGGAGCTGGGCAAGCTCGCCGCCTTTCTGCGCTCATTACGGATCCTCTCGGCAACCACCGTGCGAATGTGGCCCTGTTGGTTCTCTGTGATCAGCTCGTGGTCTACGGCTGCTGCCGTCAAAATGGGCTTGATGTAGTGCTTAAAATGTGTGAGCGAAACGTCTAAAAAGTCGTTGGGCGGCGGCGCAATGTACACTTTGACTCGGCGGGGGAGCTCCAGTGCGCCCATGGGTCTCTCGGCCAAGAATGCCACACTCTCTTTCCACTCTTGTCTAATACGTCGCGTCTCGTGCCTATCGTACCAAATGCCCCATGAGATCGCTCCAGTAACCGCCCAGAAGATCAGCCAGTTACGGGAGGGCACGCGCAGGCGCCGGATTCCCATGGCCTGGAGGACAGGGTGCCGGAACTCTGGCCGCGGCTTGAGTGCTGGCTTAGCCTGCTTAGCCTCCGCCGCTGGTGCAGGGTGGACAGGCTGACCCTGAGTGGGGTCTGCTGCCATTCTGTGTTTGGCTATTTGGCTACTACAGAGTCACTTGACAAACTGACAAACTCGAAATGGATATACACTGGAAAAACGTACTACGGAATCACGTGACCACGGGAACCAGCTGGAGCTTGTGGGGCAAAAAAGTGTGGGGAAGGCCCGCCCCTGGCCGACGGGGGCTAGAGGCGGCTTTCGCATGTGGTGTAGGCGATGTTTACAGGTCTCCGGGGACGGGGAACTGCTTGGCCCAGTCGGCGACCTCCGTCTTGAGCTCGGCGATCTCGGGGTCCTTCTCGGCCACCTTCTTGAAGTCGACGAACTTGGTCTTGGCGCCATCGGGGGCAATCTCCTTGTTGATGCGGGACGTAATCTCAACAGCCTTGTTGATGTAGTCGGCGACTTTCTCGAAGTCCTTCTCGGTGAACTCGCGGGTAGTCATGGCGGGAGTGCCCACACGGAGACCGCCGGGAACCAGCGCTGACTTGTCGCCCGGAACGGTGTTCTTGTTGGCGGCAATGTTGATCAGGTCCAGCACGAGCTCAACGCGCGCACCATCAACGTGCTTGGGCTTGAGGTCGATGAGGATGAGGTGGTTGTCGGTACCGCCGCTGACCAGCTCGAAGCCGCGGGACTCAAGCGCCTTGGCGAACGCCTGCGAGTTGTCGAGGACGTGCTGCTGGTACTGCTTGAACTCAGGGCTGCTGGCCTGGCCGAGGGCCACGGCGAGCGCAGTGATGGTGTGGTTGTGGGGACCGCCCTGGTGACCGGGGAACACGGAGAAGCTCAGCTTGCTCTCGAGGTCGTAGGGGATCTTGTTGCCCTTCTTGTCGGTCTTCCGGGTGCCCTTGCGGTAGAAGATGATGGCACCGCGGGGTCCGCGCAGCGACTTGTGGGAGGTGGTGGTGACAATGTCACTGTATTCGAACGGGCTGGGGGTCACACCCGCGGCCACGAGACCGGCAATGTGCGCCATGTCGGACATCAGGTACGCGTCGACGCTGTCGGCGATCTTGCGCATGCGCGCGTAGTCGATGATGCGGCTGTAGGCACTGGCACCGGCAATGAGGATCTGCGGGCGGAACAGCTTGGCGGTTTTGGCGAGCTCATCGTAGTCGATCTGGCCCGTCTCCTCGTTGAGGCGGTACGGCATGGTCTGGAAGTACTTGGAGATGAACGAGATCTTCTTGGACGGGGTCTGGTAGCCGTGGCTCAGGTGGCCGCCGTGGGGCAAGTCCAACCCCATCAGGCGGTCACCCACGTTCATCAGCGCAGAGTATACGTACAGATTGGCCGGTGCGCCGGACAATGCCTGCACATTGACCCCCCATTCCTCGGGGCTGAGGTTGAATGCCTTGAGAGCGCGCTCCTGGCACAGGCGCTCGCCCTGGTCAATGAACTCGTTGCCGCCGTAGTAGCGGGCACCTGGGTACCCCTCCGAGTACTTGTTCTGCATCTCAGAGCCCAGCGCGTCCATGACAGCCTTGGACGTGAAGTTCTCGGAGGGAATCAGGGTGATAGACTCCTTTTGGCGTCGGCGTTCGCGCTCCAAAATACCTGCCACTTCGGGGTCGGTATCTTTGACGGGGTTGCCAAGCGTAGCGCGTGTAGAGGCCCAGCGGAGGCCAATTCTCAAACGGGCACTGCGGAGGGAGAGCATGATGGTCAGATGGTGGAAATCGGCCTGCTTAGTACCCGTTTTGTGTGGGGTTGATGACCTCGTGCAGCTCACGGGGTGACGGGCAGACGATGCGGGGTTACGCAGGACGCCTTGATGAGGGACATCGGATGACCGGCCGGTGTCAATTTGGGTCCCGGGTGAAGCACGGGTGGACGGGGCAGAGGCCACTTTTTTGCGCGGCGCCCGGGGGCCCTGCGTCGCCCGACCCCACATTGTCGCTCGACCCCACACTGTTGGCACTCTGATCAGCTGCACGGAGAAACTAGGTCATTTTCGGTTCCCATCTTCGGTTTGGGTTTGGCGGCACGCCATTGGTCCACCCGTGACTCCCAAGCACCCTGCCTGAGCTGGCACCGACCGTGCATATCGGTGCCGCCGGGGCATCGTGCACCTTTTTAGAGCGAACGGCATATAATACAGTGATAGTCTACAATGATATACTTCGAGCTTGGTATATGCGGCCGGCGCGCTGCGGGAATGTCAGATCCCGCTCTTGCGGCCTGCCATTGGTGCATGACCCGTTAACGGGCGGGGCTGCCGATAGCGCAGCGGCGAGCTACTGGAGCGGCGTCTGCGGCTGAAAATTACCAAAACGACTAGCTTTGCGACGCAATGTAGCTGGGCTGCTACCCACGCTACCCACTACCACATCTTATCGCTCTTCTTGGCGCGCCGGTTCTTGCGTTCGAGCAGTGCGATATGCGCCTCCTCAAAAGGTACTGTACTATGCGTATGGCCGGGCTGAGACACAAGACGACCATCTACACGGGTGCAACACGGCTCGCTGGTCAGCCACGGATCCTCCCAGCACTGGTCGACCGTCCAGCGGTCGGTGGGGTCCAGATCGAACATTCCCGTGAACAGGGGGTGTGTGTCCTCGGGCAGGTTGGCCAGCAACTTGTCGAGTCCGGTACGCTGGCCGTGCTCCGTTGCCACGAACGTCTTGAACGACGCATCGGACATGCGTGGGGCCTTCCAGGGAAACTTGCGCATGAGCATGCAGCATAGAATGACGGCGGCGGACCAGATGTCGGTCGCGCAGGGGTCGTAGCGGTCTCCAGTCGCAGCCTCAGGGGCCAAATAGGGGTCGGAGCCCACCACGCCATGCGTGTCATACTTTTTCTGGGACTCTGGGTAGCGGAACACCACGCTAGATCCAAAGTCGATGATTTTGACCAGACCCGTGGCAGACACAACGCAGTTGTCCAGCTTAAGATCACGGTGGGCAATCCCGCTGTCATGGAGGTAGTTAATCCCGTGCATGATCTGGCGGAAATCGCAGTACACTTCCTCGTGAGACATCTTGCCTGACATGACGATGGCAAATAGATCGTACTCGCAGTACTCCATAATTTGGAACACGCGCTCCGGCTCGTAGACAATGTCGAGCGTCTCAACAATATTGGGGTGCTTGAGGGTCATGCCCAGACAGTACTCGCCGCCTACCTTCTTTTGGTACTCGCGGGCGGTTTCCGAGGAGTGCCTGGCACGGAACTCCTTCACAGCAAATATCCGGCCGTCCTTGAAGCTTTTGACAATCTTGACGTGGCCGCCGGCGCCCTCGCCGAGTGTTTTGCCCAGCTTGCCGTACGACTTGCTCAGCGAACCCTTGCGCGCGATCTCGTCGGCAAGCCCCGTTGTGGAGCCGCGCGGCGTCGTGGTCGCAGCTGTCATGTTGCTCGCAATGCTTGAGGCGGGCGATGTTGAGATGCGCGAGTCCATACTGCCCGCGGGGCTTTCGTCGGGCGGTGACGCCTTCCACGGCTTTTCGATAAACCGGCGGATGTTAGACATGGACGACGGCGTGCGCGACGAGAGCGACATACGGCTCAGCGAGCGCCCCAGAAACGATGACGACATCTGCTGAGACGATGGTGTCCGTGGAATGTTCACGACGAAGCGCGCCTCCACGGTCCCCGAGCAGATTCGCTCGCGGCTCTGGACGGACGCCGAGTACCGCGGCGACGACACGTGCCCGACTTCTCCGGCCCCAAACACAAAACCGTTGCCGGGCTGGGGGCTGTCGGGCTCGCGACCCGTCGTCGATGCTGCCGAGACCTCTGAGGTGTCCAAGGGCTCCAACGAGGCCGCCTCCTCGGGCGACTCGGGCTGCGCGCTTCCTGCACGACTGGACGGCTGGGATCCGAGCAGCCGGGACAACGCCGACGCTGATGGCGTCCCCGACCGCTCGCGGACGTTGATTTTCGCGTACTGCGGGTCACCGTCCATGCCTGCCAGCGGTGCCGCGTGCGCCGGGCCAACGCTTTGCTTCGAAAAATCCAGCGGTTTAACCGACGCCATGTGGGCTCGCTGTAAGGTGCAACTGAGTTGCGATTAGAGATATCGCGAGCGCTCCAACTGCGCTTAGCTAAGGGTGCATGCGCGTGGGGAGCACCACCCTAGGCCGCGTGGCAGCTGTACTATAGCGCTATGTGGCTGCACAAATGGGCAGGTCGTTGGCGCAGGGAAGGGCAAGTCGTCGGTGGGCGCATGTGGGCGTTACCAGGCGAAACTGGCACTGACGGGTGTCACGGGAATGCATGCACTGATAAGGTGACTAACGCGGCTCGTAAGTGGCGGTTTTGCCGACCGAATGCTAGGCGCCGCACACCCGCTTTCACGCGTGGGCTGACTGGTTATGTGCCGGGACCCGGTTCCGGTGCACTAGGTCCAAGGCACTCTTTGCAAGTGTTTTCATGTGCCTGACTCTTTCGGCTCTCTGTTCCCTGCGGTAGTTGGTGCAGGTCCATGCTCAATGACGTCGCCGCACTGATACCGACCGCTCGAGTTTAAACTGCGTCACGACTGAAAAGATGGCTGCAGACAGAGTACTACGAAGAATAGGACGGAGAATAGGACGGGGCGGGGCGTAGGGCGTTTAAACTGCACCCAGACCTGGCAAGTTACCAGCCTAACAGGGTTTCCGGATCGAGCAAGTGGTGAAGGTCAACTGGGGATCGTGCAGGCGAGGCCCTCAAACTGCATGAGACCAGCACCCGACATATTTTGAAGGGTAAATTAGATGTTTGCAGGCAATGTATAGCTCATAGAGCGTTTAACTACTCAATACAAGCCGCGCTTTTTTACGAGACTACTGCGCGTCTAGGCTAATAATAAATATATGGCATGGCGCCTGGGTATTGCACAGCTCTCGGAGCTCTACACTGCGTCAAGACCAGCCAGATTATTACAGAGTCCCACATTTCAAAATGTAAAATAAATAAGGGCATGCATGTGCCCGGATATTGTGCACGCCTGCTCACTGGCCCGCAAGCTGTCGCATGCGTTCCTGGTCGTAGTGCGAAAAAGATGCTTTGGATTTGATTTTGGCCTTGACCGGCTCGGGCTCGTCCTTGACAAACCCTGCTTCGTTTATACGCCGATTATAGTCTGTTGCCGAGAAGATGGACGCGCTGCGGTTCGTCGAGTCTGATGGAATCCTGCTCTGATCTGCGTGGTTGAGGATCCATCTGATCGCGTCATTAGCGTCACCACCAGGGACGTCCCAGTCCATATCAGCGAACCCTTCGGGGACTGCGTCGAGACCAGTTAGCGACGGCACTCTTGGTGATTTTTTGGGTGGAGCAGCGCGGTTCTTACGCTTGATGGACACCAGCTGCCCGAGTGAGCTGGCAGCCTTCAGCTGGGGTGGCACCCCGCTGTTCTCAATATGCAGACCCGGCGATATGGGAGACCAGAGGCTCTCCGGGTCATGCAGCGAGACAGGACTCAAAGAGCTATTGTTCAGCGACCCGCCGTTGAACGTGCTGTGGCCGTGTTTTGGTCTGTGATCCGGCACAGAGATTGTACTCATGCTAGGGTGACTTTTTGGCACACAGGGCTGCTCGGCCCTGAACTTGTTGATGCTTGTCTCCCAGTATATTGCCGCTGCCGACGTTAAAGCGGCAGAGATAGCCACGTAAACGACCCACAAGACAAACATTGCTAGCTCCATGTCAATATACATGCTTGCTTGAGCTGTGACTGCATACTTCAAGCGGCAGCATATAAGGCCAAGTCCACAGATTGCAGCACCGCCGGCGGCGAGAGCGTGGAACCCCCAGCACCAGCCACAATATGGCCGGATGCCTATAATTAGCGCGGAACCTGCTCCCAGGTAGAGGAATCCGGCAGTTACGCACGACCAAACCTTGAGTCGGAGCTCGTCTCCGTAACCTTGACTGGCGATATAGATCGCGAGCGAAGCTGAGGGAATCGCAACCAGCGCACCTACTAATGCCACCACGAACAGTACAGGTAGCCTGAGTTCGACCGTCAGCATCCCAATGGTCGAATAGTGCTGTTTCTGTGATCTGAAAGAGGGATCGCCCTTCCGGTCTACCCTGCTAAGTGCCTTGTTTGTTTAATACCATATCCGGTAATTCTGCTTACTCAGGAGACGATCTCCTGCACAAGGATTCCAAGCTACACAAGTGAACACAAGCAAACGCTAGCGTTCCGGTTTGAAGCTCTAATAGTGATTGAATGCACGATTCCTCGGGTCATGGTGCTTTTCGTATATATTCAACTATGATTAATTTAGTTAGCCTTCGACGAGGGCGTTGGCCCCCGGATGTCCTGACAACGTAGAAGTGCGCCTTTTAAACAGTGTGATAGAGATACAGTGTTCATCAGCGTTGACTGATGTGCCAAGGCACACCTTGGTTCAGACGTACTTTTGGTATCACGGATGCGCGCTTAAGTAATTTTTCGTTCGAATCTTTCATTCTTCAAATATGGACCTATTCGGAGTGTTCACGGAAGAAAATAATAAACCCGAGGAGCCAAGCGTAGCCAATGGGTCTGAACGTGCCAAAGGCACTAAAAGACATGACAACAATGGTTCAGAGCGGCAAGAGCAGCCTAAAGGACGGCGTGATTCCAAGCGAGCTAAAACCAAGGCCAAAGCTGATGCGCCTGTCGTCACAGATAGCGTGGAAATCGAGTCCACTCAACAGGTACCCTCAGAAAAAACCCTGCAAGATGATCCCGGAGCCGACGAGAGCCAACCTTTGAAGATCGCGCACCAGGTTCGCCATGAAGTTGCATTCCCCCCTAACTACGACTACGTGCCTATAGGCGAACACAAATCCACGAATCCGGCACGGAAGTACCCGTTCACACTCGACCCTTTCCAGGCTATGGCTATCAGTGCGATTGAGCGTAACGAATCAGTGCTGGTGTCGGCGCACACATCTGCCGGCAAAACAGTAGTGGCTGAGTATGCGATCGCACAAAGTTTGCGGGAAAAACAGCGGGTGATCTATACGTCTCCCATCAAAGCACTTTCTAACCAAAAGTATCGCGAACTTCTCGCGGAATTTGGCGACGTCGGTCTGATGACTGGTGACGTTACTATCAACCCCGACGCTAGTTGCCTCGTAATGACCACAGAAATTCTGCGGTCGATGTTGTACCGAGGCTCTGAGGTTATGCGTGAGGTGTCATGGGTAATATTTGACGAGATTCACTACATGCGTGACAAGGAGCGTGGTGTTGTTTGGGAGGAAACCATTATTTTGCTGCCAGATACAGTGCGTTACGTCTTTTTGTCTGCCACAATTCCCAATGCTATGGAGTTCGCCGAGTGGGTATGTAAAACTCACGACCAGCCTTGCCATGTGGTCTACACAAACTTCAGACCCACCCCACTCCAGCACTACCTTTTCCCGGAGGGCGGCAGTGGGATTCACCTTGTTGTAGACGAGAAAGGCCAGTTCCGTGAGGAAAACTTCCAGAAGGCTATGGGTGCCCTGGGTGATAGTATGGGAGAGGACCCAGCTGCGCTCCAAGTCAAGTCGAAGCAAGGAAAGACCGCAAAGGGTGGTAAAAAGGACTACCCAGATATTTATAAGATCATCCGAATGATTATGATGAAAAACTTTAACCCCGTTATCGTGTTCAGCTTTTCAAAGCGTGAGTGCGAGGGTCTTGCGATGAAGATGTCCAAGTTGGATTTCAACAATGCTGACGAGCATGCCATGGTCGAGAAAGTGTTCAAGAACGCTTTGGGCCAACTCTCCGCAGCAGACCAAGAACTACCTCAGATCAAGTCTATATACCCCCTTCTGAAACGTGGAATCGGTGTTCATCACTCTGGCCTCCTGCCCATTCTGAAAGAAGTTATAGAGATCCTGTTCCAGGAAGGCCTCATTAAAGTACTCTTCGCCACGGAAACGTTCTCTATTGGCCTAAATATGCCGGCAAAAACGGTTGTTTTTACGAATGTGCGCAAGTTCGATGGCAAAGAGATGCGTTGGGTCTCGGGCGGCGAATACATTCAAATGAGCGGGCGTGCTGGTCGGCGCGGGTTGGACGACCGAGGAATTGTAATCATGATGATAAACGAGCAGATGCAGCCTACCGTGGCCAAGGGAATGGTCAAGGGAGTCGCCGACCGTCTCGATTCCGCTTTCCATCTAGGGTACAATATGATCCTGAATTTGCTCAGAGTTGAGGGCATGTCGCCCGAGTTCATGCTGGAGCATTGCTTTTATCAGTTCCAGCACGCAACTAAAGTCCCCCAACTTGAAGGCAAGCGCTTAGAACTTGAAGATGAATACTCGCACATGAAGATTGACGACGAGGGGGCCATTTCAGAGTACTATGATGTCAAGAAGAAGATCCAAGAATACGGAAAAGATATCTCAAAAGTTATTTCCCACCCAGGCCACAGTTTGCCGTTCATTCTCCCCGGAAGGCTAGTGCGCATCACTGTTACCCAACAGGACAAGGAGCCGTTGGATTTCGGGTGGGGAATTGTTACTTCGAAGCCAATTAAGCGCAAAAAGCCCCAAAAGAGCACCGAGGAGTGGGATGATCACCAAAAATACGTGGTTAATGTTCTTGTTCAAGTTGCCTCCACTACTCCTATGCATCTAGTGCGTAAGGAAGATCCCAAGCTAGTGCCAGGTGTTCGGCCTCCTAATGAGGGTGAGGAATCAAAGGCGGAAATTCTTCCTGTCACGTTAGACTCGATCGTCGAGATTGCAAACATTCGTACACACTTGCCGGGCGACTTGTCATCACAGCTACAGCGCAATTCTGTCCTCAAGGTTTTGAACGAGATCAAGCGGAAATTTGCAGATGGCATCCCACCCTTGGACCCAATAGAGAATATGAAGATCGCGGATGACTCCTTTATCCAGTTAGTTCACAAAGTCGAGGTTCTTGAAGCAAATCTTGCCGCGAACCCATTGGTGAACTCGCCGCGGCTCAACGACCTTTATTCAGCTTACTCGAAAAAGATGGCGCTTAAAAACCAAATCGACAGAACGGAGCAGGACATTCGAGTGGCTCAGGCCATTCTCCAAATGGACGAACTGAAAAGCCGGAAGAGAGTGCTGCGGAAGCTGGAATACACTTCTTCCGACGATGTGGTAGATTTGAAAGGTCGAGTCGCTTGTGAAATCAGCAGCGGTGATGAATTGCTGCTAACAGAGCTCCTGTTCAACAATACGTTCAACAAATTGACGCCGGAACAATGTGCGGCATTATTAAGTTGTTTTGTGTTTGATGAGAAAACCTCAGATAATGGCTCTGTGCTACATCCAGACTTGAAAGAGCCGTATCGTGCAGTTCAGCAAATGGCAAAGCATATTGCCAAAGTTAGCATCGAGTCCAAGATTCCTCTTGTCGAGTCAGAATATGTGGAAAGCTTCAAACCGCAGCTCATGGATACGGTTTATCAGTGGGCAAAAGGTGCTACGTTCGCCCAAATTTGCAAAATGACTGATGTTTTTGAAGGTTCGCTAATCAGAATTTTCCGTCGCTTAGAAGAGTTGCTGCGGCAAATGGCACAGGCATCGAAAACTATCGGCAACGAGGCTTTGGCCGAGAAGTTTGAGAAGGCTCTAGAGCTTATCAAGCGAGATATGGTTAATGCACCGTCCCTTTATCTTTAGGCTCACGCATATATATATATTGTACTATTGTCCCAGTTACCTTCACTGCGAGACCCGCATTCAGGTGTACTATGATTTAGCAAATGGTCGAGCAGTGAGTTGTTTGATACTGACTGGACAAACAAAGCAACACTGACATACAGCGAGGAACAAAAAATCCATAACACAGATATAGTCTTTCCCCGCTGTAATTTGTAACCAGACTAGTCTATCCTGCTACAACATCCATTTTAATCTCTACCTGAGGCGCCTGAACATATGAAAACTTAAGTAACAATTACAAGTCTACCCGGTATGTTTCAGGTTAGAGCTGGAGCCGGGTGAAATTCCTGTTGTAAAAGCCCTACTTCCCACTATTCCTTGTAGAGCATTCCATTTAGAAGTTGGTATATGCAGGTGCAACGGACGCCATAAGATCACGTTGCCGGCGGGTTGCTAGGGGTTTTATTACGAGGCCTTGAAGATCCCTTGTCTGCCTCTTCCTTTTCGGGATTTCGTTTTTTACGCTCCACAAGTGTTTTCTTTTCAGCGTCGATGACCACTTCCTGCGCCTTGTCGAACAGCGTCTGTTGGAACTGCGCATCTCGGAACTCCTTACGCGGAGGCGGAGCAGTGCGGACTCGCACCTCGGAAACGTACGATACGTTGGGGTTCTGGGCAATTTCTGGAGACATGGCGGCGAACAGCAGAGACTGGACGCCCTCGGTCGAGCTCTTTAGGAACAGCCACCAGATAGGCCATAGCAAAACGTACACAAGCAAGCCCCAAAGGCTTCCTAGCGAGAAGAATCGCTTGAAAGATGGCGATCGCATGAACCCAGGGTCCACTACAACTACATGAACATTTGCTGGGGCCTTGTCTTTACGCTCGTAGTTGTTCATCATCGTCTGGTACTGGTAGCCTAGCAGCGCCAAGCAGAGCTTGGAGGTACCGTGCACAATATGTGGGGTCCACCGGTTGTAAAACCGCTCGTTGAATGACAAGTCGGCTAGTTGAATATCGCCCATGACCGCGGAAACACAGCTCACAAGGATAATACGCACGTCTCTGTCTGGCGGTTGCGAGCGGACTGCAGGCGCCAGAAGAGTCAGGAGGTGATAGTGCCCTAGGTAGTTCACCTGCATCTGCTCTTCGATGCCGTCCACGGTGGCAGCCCTCAGGGTCGATGGAGGCCTTGCCACAGCAGCACAGCACACAATCATATCGAGTCTGCGTGGCGGCATGTTGTCGAGCCACTTGGTAGCAAACTTGCGCACCGAGTAGAGATCTGCGAGGTCAACTTCCTCAGCAAAGATGAGCGGGTTGTCCATCTCGTCCCGGAGGTCGCTAATGAACTCGTGCAGCCAGGAGTCGTTTAGCTTCCTCACTAGCAGGACGATCTGGGCACCCCGCGCAGCCATGTCGCGTGTAAACGCCGCACCGAGGCCCGACGTGCCCCCAGTGATGAGGATCACCCGCCCGTGGAGATCCCTGTTCCAGGTGTTCTTGGAGCCCCCAAAGTACCACTTGACGCCTGCCAGCAGGGCAAGACCGGGGACCCAGACCTTGACGTGGTCGTAGTAAGGAATGGCTGCTTTGCCCTCAACCGCCAGCGAGCCCACGAAATTCAATGGCATTTCTCGTCCTCGAGCTGGTAAAGAGGGTTCTTTCTTTTTTTGTTTTTTTGACTAAGTTTTTTCTTTTTGTCACTGCGGCCATGACCACTCTTGCAGTGGCGGGCCATCTCGGCTTCCAGACGGCGGAGCTGCATAGCGGCAATCTTATAAAAACCTACAAGCAGTGTGAGGCTACGAGCCGCGGGCTCGCAGCGTATAACGGCGGGTTTCTGGTGACGCAGGAGGGCAAGCCCCTAATTTTCCAGTACGGAACAAAAGAGACACCATTGAAGAAGGCAGTGACCGCGGAGAAACTTCAAGCGCTGGCCGTGTCACCCTGTGGACAGTGGCTTGCGGCAGGATCGATTGCCGGCCACATCTACCTGTGGAGCCTGCAGTCAGGGTCTCTGCTGTGCAGCTCGGAGGCCCATTTCAAAGCAGTTACGTGCCTGAAATTCACAGACGACTCTGCCGCGCTCGTTTCCGGCGGCGCAGACTCGCGCGTCTTGGTGTGGGCAGTGCTGGATCTCGTCCATGCTTCGCAGGACCCTGCTACCCCTCGACACTCACTGACCGCGCACACCCTTAAAGTGACGGGCCTCCACATTGGCAAAGGCATCGTGAGGGAAGCACGAATATTCACTGCGTCAGAGGATGCCACAGTGTGTGTATTTAATGCCTGGACGGGCCTGCTGCTGCACACGCTGGTTTTGAGCGAACCTATCTGCAGCATGGCCGTGGACCCGGCAGAGCGTGCGGTGTACGCGGGGACAGCAGCTGGGATCCGTGTTCTTCCTCTCTACAAAATTAGCGATCATACCAAACGATTGGAATCGATAGGCAGCGTCGGCTCGCTGATCAACTACGAACAGGCAAAGAAATTCGCGACATCATCGCCTGTTCTGTCGCTGGCGCTGAGCCGCGATGCCTCGGTGCTTTTTGCTGGCGAGAAGAGTGGGGCCGTAAATGCATGGGATGTTAGCACCGGGCAGTTGACACAGAAATTCAGACCGCTTAAAGGCGGCGTCTCCAACCTCCTTTTGCTCACAAACACCGACGAGAAGCCTACTGAGCTGCCCACGCTGCAGCGCATGGCCGACGACACGCTGCTGGATATCGTGGTCCAAGCCAAACAAATTGAGCCTGAGTCTTTTGAGGTCTCTGAACAGGACATGCTCGACTGCTTTGACAAGAATTTGAGCACACCCGCGCACAACGACGAGGCCCACGAGAAGCTTGTACATATGACCAAAAGCTACAATGAACTCAAGCAGCTTTACGACGAGCTGTGGGCTAGGCACGTCAAAACATAATAGGTTTACATAGGCACTATCAATTTTCGGGGACCGCCGATACCTGCGGCGTGCTTTTTGGCAAGGGAATTTTGTACATGCGGAGACTCAGCTCCATCGATGTCTGGAGGTCGGCCGTCTCCGGCACTGAGGTGGCCTGTAGTGCTGTCTCTATGACGGTGGGGTAGGTGTTCGCAAAAACCCACGCCGTGTCCTCGTTTCTCGTCACGGCATACACGATATGCACGATCATGTCGACCGGTAGAGCCAGGATCTGTCGTGACCGCATATCTAGCAACTTGTATGTGGACATGCTCGTAAGACAGTTGCAGAATGCCGGCACCGTCGTAGAGTTGAGCGGCAGGCCTGATACCAGAGGTCCGTGGTGCTCGGCAAGGTATTCCGCGGGCACGCGGGCAAGGAGGGAGACAGATGAAGCGTCTATGAGATGATAGCGCGCGTCCAGGACTGCAAAGTCTTGCTGGGCCGTCTTCGCCAGCGTCACCAGGACGTCCTCAATGCTCCCGTTCAGGAGAGTTTCGTCGCCATTTTTGTAAACTGGGCACATCGAACTAATTGTGCCAGAAAGCAAAATCACCACGTGGCGGACATCGGGGGCCGGTGTTGCACACAGCAGCTCGTTCACGTATCCAATGTAGGTAGCTGTCCACAGCACATCGTCCAAGCTGAACGGCCAGCTCAGGTACTCTGGGTCAACTTGCGTTCCGTGCTTGGCCAAGATTACGTTCAGCGCCATGAGGCGAGTTTGGAGCTCAGGGGTACCGTCGTGCAGCTCTTTCCAGGGAATCAGCGGAGCCAGGGCTTCGAAACTAGCCAGCCGCGCTGCCAGCTGTTCGATCGCCCCGACAGCATGCGTGTCAGTAGTCGTCAGTAGGTTCAGCGCATCTTGGCACAGCCCGCGGGCAGGGCCCTGCATGTCGTCCGCAGACACGTTCTTGAGGACAGTCACCAGCAGGTCCTGCAGTGCTGGGATCTGCAGACCCTCTTTGAAGGCCTCGGCAGGGATCAATTGCGGAACTTCCGCAAATTTGAGGTCTTCAAGAAGCTTTGGTACGAGTGTGCTTGGGATTGAGCCGACCGCGGTGGGTGAGTTGTGCACTATTGTCACCAACAGCGGCAACAGCGCCCGTGCTTTGGTGCGCAACTGCGGGTCCACCTTGAGCTGCTCGCTCAAAAGCTCAAGGCTCTCGCTATCGACCTCCCCTTGGCCCGCAGCTGCTGCCTGGAGCATCTGGGCCACCTTCTCCAGCACACTGAGCGACATTACCAAGCAGACTGAGCGCTGAAGCCTAAGTATCTTGATCTGTCCCTTACCCTTATCTGTGCCGTTGAACACTCGCAATACTCGCAAAGTTGGTGCTGAAGGTATAGCAGTACTCATGCTTGATTCCTGAGATCCATACGACCCTGTTGGTCATTACGCGACTGAACTTATCGATAGCGCGTCTCGTGACGTGTTGCCTGAATATTGTGAGTGAAATGCTCTGGAGCTTTGTAGTAGTCCGAGTGCTGCCTCTCTCGGCAACAAATTACAATCGCCAGTTAACTCATAGGTAAAAGTCTTGGCGGTGTTGTCGGAGTGTGCGGAAGCTTGTTCCTAGGTTCCGAAAGATCACACTCGTTGCCACCAACGCTAGAACACTACTGCTGCACAGTCCGTATACGGTCACTGCCCATAGGCGCCAAGACCTTGACGTTGATTAAGCGAAACTAGAATCGCCATCGCCTGCTTAATATGACAACTGGCCAAAAGCGAAATCGGAGTGGAAATTGACCTTATGAATTTGATAGTTTTAAGCTGCCAAGGCAGTGTGCCAGATTTGGCAAATAGGGGGTGCACGCTGAGACACCGATCGACGCCAAACCGACCATAGGCGCCATGCTCAACGGGCTCCCCCACGTATAGAGCGACGGGTCCTGGTCTAAAACAACTGCGTATCTATTTTGTTGCCGAGAGCTTTTTAACTAGAACGTTACATAATTGGCATTTATCCACAATCCGAACACCGCACACATGCTAGTTTTGCATCATGATACCTGAGAAAGTCTTCTCCAATCTATGCCAAAGGCGTTTGTGAGCCGAGACTAAGACTCCACTACCGGACCTTGGGGGTTGTCATTTAGCTCATGGCAAGGACGCAGGTCCTGCATATTTGAATAATACATAGCTCTCCCAAAGGTCTAGTAGTGGGATTTGATGGCGACAGGATCAGTCTCGAGCTAGCATGGTCCTGCCGATCTTCTTCATGCACGTTAACACTACTCGCAGATTACTTACATGTTGCTGGTGGGGGGGGCTTCCATAAATAGCAATTGAGCTGCGACAGCATAAAGCTCGGTCATCGGCAGCCCTCAGCAAAATACATGATCCCATTATGCGAATTATGGCTGAGAATTGGTCTAGTAATGCGCCTCTCTCTTGCAAAGTGCCAAATGTCAGATAAACGTGCATAAGTCGCGCACAGCTCGCATAGAGAAACATGTTCTATCTCCGGTGAGGTGGACGAGCTGTTTGGATGTCGCACAGCTGCAATGGGTACGCTACGAAACAACATGTGTCGGCGATGGTCTGCATGGCGACCTAGATTGTTCCAGGCGAAACATTGCAGAGCCCAGATTCTCCGAGGCGCATATGATACCATGCTACATATGCCTTCAACAACACCCAGCAATGACATTAGCCACCGCAGCAACGTAGTGGGTGCACCCTATAAGCTTTGGACAGAGGTTTACTGGGCCCCGTGGCACTGCACATCATGAAACGTATTAGTAACCGCGGGCTCAATCTACACGCATCATTCTCCGACCAGCAGACTCTACTTTGCTCTAAGCTACGGCGATAGACCGCTCTAATTAATCCAGTCACAGACACACGCCGACACACTTCTGATCGGTCCTCTGTGTCTGCTTTTGCGCCGCCGCCGCCTCCTCCCGCAGCGCTCTCTACGTCTTTGGGACAGCCGGCTAACCTCACCACACTCTCAATTCCCCAAAAAAACAACTCCTTTCGTACCCTCTCCTTACCATGTCCTATAACGCAGGCGCCGGAGACGATACCAAGCCACCAACGACATCTGACAAGACCACGTCTGATGGTGGGCGCCCGCCTGAGAATCGCACAGGGACATCGTCCCCTGGAGCACGCTCCTCGGAGCACACAGTCCAAACGAGGACCGGTAGGAATATTCGGGTCTCCCACCGTCGAACTCCGTCTGAGTTGACTCCTCTGATGCAGGAAAATCTTGCGCTCCAGCAGCAGATTGAAATACTGCAGGCGCAGCAGCAGATGCTCGCGCAGCAGCAATTCATGAACGCGGGTATGATGCCTCCACCTAATGTCTATGGAGGTATGCCACCGGGCCTCATAGGGATCCCGCAAGTTCCGGTCCCGCAGCTCGGTTATGGCTTTTCTGCCGGGTCGCCTGGCGCTCCTGGGGGTTCAATGAACCACTTAGGGACGCATAATCGAGCCCGCTCATTCGGTGGTCCCCCTAGCGGCGGACCGGGCCACCATCGCAGGCACTCGCTGGCCGTATCAGAGGCTCGCAAGGCAGCCCAAGTGGAGCAGGCGCGGAGAGCAGATAACGACACGAGTCCCCAATTTCCTGCCACAAGTGCGACTGAGCCGGCTGCCCTACAAGAGACCGAGTCCACTTCGTTCCGTTTCCCACCGTCGCCCGAACGGCGCCCCGTGCGCACCACTTCCCCGCTTCGCCCTGATCACAGTCACTCCTCCGCAAGTCCTGTACGGAACCACTTCCAGTTCCCATCATCACAGTCGTTTACACCGGGCCCCCGCCAGCAAGGCTACTCGCATTACCACCGTCGTTCTAACTCCCGCAACTTTGACGCCAACTGGCGGCAACCAACCGAAAGTACAGATTCCTCTACCGATAACCACCAGTCGACTCCCCGTCATAACTCTACCCATCTAGCACCTCCTTCATCGGCTTTTGTTCCGGGACATGGTCGTGGCGGCTCTTTCAATTCTGTCTCTAGCATCTCTGCATTTACTGAAGGCACACAAAGCAGCTCGCAGGCTGGTAGAAAGTCATTGTTTGTTCCCTATCTCAGCCAAACCACAATTCCTCAGCTGCTCGCCGAAGGTCGCCTGGTCTCAGGCACGCTACGGGTCAACCGTAAGAATCGTTCGGACGCATATGTTTCCACTGATGTTCTAGACTCTGACATTTTTATTTGTGGCTCCAAGGATCGTAACCGTGCTCTGGAGGGGGACATAGTTGCAGTCGAACTTTTGGATGTGAACGACGTTTGGGACTCTAAAAGAGAAAAGGAGGAGAAAAAACGTCGTCGCGATGCAAATGATGACTCGCGTCTGGTTGAAACTGCCACTGGTGAACTTAGGCGCCGTGGCTCTCTCAAGCAGCGCCCGACACAGAAGCGTAATGATGACGTTGAGGTCGAGGGACAAACTCTGTTCTTGAAGGAAGAGGAACAGCACTCCGATGAAACCAAGCCACTTTACGCCGGCCACGTTGTTGCGATTCTGGAGCGTCCTCCGGGTCAGTTGTTTAGTGGAACTCTTGGTCTTTTGCGACCCTCTTCGCAGGCTACCCGCGACAGACAGGAGGCCGAGCGCGCTGAAAAAGGCCAGCCCCCGTTGACTGAGCGTCAAGAGAGACCCAAAATCGTTTGGTTTAAGCCCACAGACAAGTGTGTCCCTCTCATGGCAATTCCCACTGAACAAGCACCTCAGGACTTCGTCGAGAACCATCAAGCATATGCGGACAAGATATTCGTCGCTGCTGTAAAACGATGGCCTATCACATCGCTGCATCCCTTTGGAACCCTCGTTGAGGAGCTGGGCAACGCAAGCGATGAGGACGTAGAAGTCAAGGCGATGCTACGTGATAACAACTTTAGTGTCCACAAGTTCAGTGCCACTGCTTTGCAAGTACTTCAAGAGGCCGCTCAGGCCATGGCTCACGAAGCGGAGCAGCTGGTTCAAGACGTTTCTGCATCAGCAGCCAGCGAGGACACTGGTCGCACTGTGGTCAAAGGTTCCCCAGTAGCCATTGAAACCACCGATGATTTGTGTGAGCAGGCGTTACAAGTTGACAAGCTTTCTAATGGTAACTTGGCACTTTCAGTCCACACCCTCGATTTGACACCATTTATCAAGGAAGAATCTGCTCTTGACAGAGAGTTGCGCCACAAATCCACCGGCGTTTACATGCAGCAGTTCACGTCACCGCTAATTCCTTCGGATGTTGTGGGGAGGATTTCTTTTGCAGCGAAGAAGCCGACTCCTGCACTTACCGTAACACTTGAGCTTGATCCTGAAAACTTTGACGTACTTGAGGTGCCGAGCGTCCGAAAGACCGTGGTTACGCCAGATGCAAGAATTCACCAGACTGAGCTCAGCCGCAACCATCCAGAGCTTCTTCAAAACCTCAAGAACATTGCCAACAAGTTTAGAGAACAGCGTAATGGATACCCGTTGGAAATCGATGAGCTGCTCGATGTCCGCGTACCCGTAACCACAGACTTGTTTGCTGTCACTGAGATTTCACGCGTCATTGACGAAATCAATAACAAAGTCAACGCTACAATTGCGCAAAAGGTGTTGTCAGAATATGGCGATGCGGCGCTCTTGAGACGCCAGGGCGAACCAACTCTCAACAAACTAGAGGATTTGGGAACAGCTTTGCGGAACGCAGATATTGCGTTTGATGCGTCCTCCGCTCCTTCGATTGGTAAAAGTCTCACAGCTATCACCGACCCAAGCAAAAGACAGGCCGCAGAGCTTGGTGTTCTCAAGTGCTTGTCTTCGCCCCGTTATGCGGTCGCTGGTCGCACTGACCCTTTGGCGTTGGGATACTATTGGTTGAATCTTCCTGCGTATACTCATTTCAATGCTCCTCTACGCCGCTATAGTGATCTCGTGGTTCATCGACAAGTCCATGCGTGTCTTTCGGGGCAACGCGGGTCCCTCGACGAGGTTCAGAAAATTGGAGCTCTAGCGCAAGAGCTTTCGTTTAAGTACGATTGCGCTAAAAACGCACAGGAACAAAGTGTGCACCTGGCAATCAGCCAGAGGATTCATGACCTAGCGGCAGACACCGGCTACATCTTGCGAACTGGCATCGTGGTAAGAGTGTATGAATCCGCCCTCGACGTGGTCGTACCTGAGCTAGGCATTGAGAAGCGGGTGCACGGTGATCAACTTCCGGTAGTGAAAGCTGAATTTGACAAGAAAGGCTATACTCTTGAGCTTTTCTGGGATCCTAAGCAGGACACGTCGACATTTGTTCCTCCTGGAAATAGCCGGGTACCAAGGGTAAGACCTACCTCGGAGATTGCAGCAAAGACGAGTAGGGAACCACTAGAGGAGCAGCTGAAAGCACTTAGCATCTCAAAAGTTGATAGCACCCATGTCCAAAAGATTAAGATGCTGGATAGTATTCCTATCATGGTGCGCGCAGACCTCGGCACACGCGTTCTCCCCTCGATTACTATTAGGGCTGTCAATCCGTTCTACCGCTAAGTATTTTGTAAACGTCACTTATCAGCTAGGGGGCTGCTATTTTGAACTAATGAGCACGACAGACTCAATGCACGCGATCTCTTGGTTTAGGTCGATCCAGCTAGAACAATCTGTTTTCTCTGGAAACCATAGCATTATCTCAGAAACCTTCTATTTTCAATTCGTCCCCTTCTGGTAATACATTATACTATTATGCGTGTTACTTCAAGATACTATATAGTAGCCTAGTACGTGCGACGGTTGTGAAACGCAGTGTGTAAGAGTCCTAGGTGCAAGCCGCTAGTCAATTCGTCTACTGCTGCCAGCGTGGGGACATTTACGCAGACCCAGGCTGAAACTTCAAAGTCAGATAAGGACCCAACCGAAATAGGGTTTGAGCTGCTACCGTGAGCCTACTGGGGGATTGTCGAAGAAGGCGGGGACTTTCGACTAGACGATGAACACGCCGACTATCTTGCTGCTGGGACAATTGGGACAATGACCGAGGTAGCACCAACATCATTGAAAAAGCATTTTGCTAACGAGGAGCGTGAAATAAAAAAGTTTGGGCCAGGAGATGATGCCACCGAGGGCTACTGGTAGCTGAACTGGCTCTGTGAGAGAAAACTTCTCACGTAGGACACTGCTACGCTGTAAACAAATTGTTTACCGTTCTCAATGTAGGATCAACTACTTAAAGAGCCGACAACCTATCCTTGATAGGGCCCCAAATCGTTGATCAATAATAACATCTTCCTTTGCATCCTATCCACCATTCGGCTAGAGATATAACTTCCCAGGAATGGGACCCACAGAGGGATAGATTGCTTAACAGCGCTCGTCGTGACACTTCCCTCACAGGCCCGTAGTTGGCACTTGTGCCTAGGGTTATCTATATCGAGGTCTGGAAAGGGAGATGAATGGAAAAATATAGAGCGGTTAAGCGAACGAATATTTTTTAATGAATACTTAGATTAATATTAATATTAATAGCAATAACAATTTGTGCTATGTCAAAATGCACGGCCAGAATAAAATAGCATTTTTTTCTGCTTTTCAAAATTTTCTCTCACCTTGCATATCTGATGTTTTAGCATTCCTAATCGGGCGTCGTCGCAAAGGGGTCGCAAAGGGAATCCCCTATTATAGTACCTCACAACCCACGTATTGATGACGTATCTGGCCACCGACAAGTGCGAGCCGCACTGTTTTATTTCCGATGTCTGCAGTGCTTGATTTCAATATCTTAACACTACACCTTTTCCCCCTTTTGGACACACCTGTTACGCTTTTCAACCTCCGAGAAACATGCCGTGCGTGGAAGGCAGCTACAGAAAGTTTCAAAGACTGGGAAGAACTTTATCGCACCGAATTTTCGCACGACGCCTGGGTTCCGAACTATCCTTGTAGCAGTTGGTTCACCAAGTATTGGATACGCGTGAATGCCAAGTTGTACGCATGGAACCAGAATAATGGGCACGAAATCTGGTCGTTTGGACTTGAACGTGACTATACAAATGAAGGTGATGTTGCATTTCGAGAGCTAGAGACTGCATGCCACCCTTACTTCACGAGATCCGGATACGGAAACGACGATAGAGAAGGAACAAATTTTGGAATAGAGGCATTACTGGGCGCGCAAGTTGCGGTACTGAGGTGGACGTTTGAATCGGTATACCGTATAACATATGGGAGACGGGGACGCAAAGCGCGTCTTATAGAGGGGCGCAAAACACGAATCGGATGTCGCATCGGGGAAACTCCAAGTTACGATGAGGACAATGTCAAGTTGCCGCAGAACGACCACTTTGCGGATTCAGGTTACCGCTATCAATCCTGGATCCGTCGATTTTCTCGGTATTTCAATGTTATGCACAGCATGCTGGAAGATCATAAAATCGATGACGTCTCCTGTCTCTGGGGACCTCCTAGCGCTTGGGCATCAGGTTTGTCCTCGTTTGTTGCATTGAGTGAAACACGTGGCCTGTTTGTGTTCAGGAACATTGAGTGCTATAGCAATTGTCCTGCAACTATGGTCCACATTGAAGACACAGACCCCAGAAGTGACCCCCAAAACCAAGTCTTGTCATTCGCACATGGTAGAAATTTCTTTATTTTCGTCACTGCGCGCGGCTGGCCTTATCGCTACGACAACGTTTCCCGCCAAGAATTTCCGAAGGAACTAATGGATCTAGTAGCTCCTCAAACACGATTTATTAAGGTTCGCGTCGACGCCTCGGAAGATTTCTTCGCGCTTATCACCGACAAAGGGGATTTGATTCTTCTTGATTTCAGGGACAAACAGTGCGGTCATCATGTGGCTCCAGTCAAAGTAGACCTACCGTTTGTCTACGAGGTAGACATCGATTGTAATGTCTTTGACGTAGACTGGGAGTGTCCAGCACTCTCTGTTTATACAGCACAGGGCCTCTACTTTATCGAGATGCCAAGGTTTGATCGTACGCGGTGTATTGGTCGTAATTGTGGTAATTTGCGCTACCATGTTCGCCGTCCTAATATTCCAAGGCACATCGGTTCCTCAATAGTAGCCGTAAGCCGGATCTCTACAGACAGCTCTCCCACTTTGGTTTGGGCTATAGGACTGCCTGTGCTAGAGGGGCTTCAAGCGAATGTAATGATACACCGCAGAAGCATAGTGCCTCAACCCTCACGACTCATAGAGGAATACAACTCAGAGGGATAATCTTCAGAGGGAGAATAATATAAAATTAGTTGGTCTATTACAATGAGGTTTTAGTTTCGACACGTCGGTTTGAGAGCGGTGCTGAGTTAGCACCGGATTGAAAACCACGACGGCCACCGCGGCTATATCTGTTCCTGCGGTAGCCACTGCCACCACCGTAACCACCAGGGTCAACGTCTCGTTTGGCCCCGCGGAGATATACCAAGAGGTCTCGCACCCGCTCAGAGTTCCCTGTGGTAAATAGCGTAAAGTGCTCTCGCCTGTCCGACCTGTAGGGCCAATACGGTGCACAGCATCTGAGTTCCCAGGGTAATAAAAATTGACGACATGGTTAATGCCTTTGACATCTGGAGTTAGTTTTTGTTCATGATAAAACCTAGGGCTGGAAATGAACACTACGCAAACGCAAATGCAAACACCAACACAATCACGATGGCAACAGCAACGACAACAAATACGTTTTTAACAACCTGTCTAAACCTATGTACCGCAAACCATAACCTAGCAAGCATTAGCCAAAAAAAAGCGGCAGCTGCTGTGACGCGTGCGATTACGCAGCTATATATAATCCCCCCACAAATCAAGGCTCATTCATTATACTTGACGATTGCTCGTTATGTTAAAAGACTTTTTTCCGAACGCCAATCTCAATGAGAGTGTGATTGCGGAGCACACCTCTATTGCGACCACTACTGGTGACGGTCTTCTTGGCCCACCAAAGTCGCTCAAACAAATGGTTGCCTTTACCCGCAACGGTGCGTGGCTCAAGCCTACAACTGACGTTTCTTTGAGTGATGACAGGCCAATTGTAGCTCTATATTTCGAAACGGGCGATGGTGTCCAGGTTGCAGTAGAAACCGTGTGGGCACGAGGCCTCTTTGAGGGTCAACTCAGATTCAAACAAGATGGCGTACATCTAGAGTCCATTGAGCATCAATCGGCTGCAGTCTTGAGTACGAATCGTTATGTTTCCCAGTCATTGAAGCCCTCTGATGAATACTTTGAACGAGCTGCAAGTCAGCCAGAATCAAATGCGGAGAACACATGGTTTGACAACTTCGCCTACTGCACCTGGAACAGTCTGGGTCTCAATTTGACTCTTGAGCGGGTCATTAACCAGTTGACTCAATTGAATGATGCAGGTATAAACCCGAAGACACTGGTACTGGATGATGGGTGGCAGCGCGTGGACGGTAATAGGCACCTCGTAGAAAATTCCCCTTCGGCAGACAAATTTCCAGGTGGGCTGGCCGCAGTCGTGGAAAAGTCTAGGGAAAAGGGTATCGAGCAAGTGCTCGTTTGGACCGATGTGGTCGGCTACTGGAATGGTTTCGCAAAGGGTTCTAGAGATCTAGAGCTCTGGGAGGTCGTTCACCAAGGTGAAAATTGCCTTATACCGTCACCATCGAGTGTGGAAGAATATTATAATAAGTTTTTCAAGGACTTGGCTGGGGCAGGAATCTCGGGAGTGAAGATTGATAACGACAATTTCCTCGACGAAATAACCGCTATAAAGAACCCCTCTTTACCAAACGTCGCTGATGCTAAGGACAAGCTGCAAGCTTCTTACTGTCGAGCCATTGCAAAAAGTGCCAACACACACAAACTCCAGGTCAACTGGTCCATGTGCATGGTGCCTTACTTGCTCACTGAAGATGAGCATGGGGACTATAGACAGCTTCCTGTTGCTGGAGCATTCCGGAACTCTGATGATTTTTTCCCCGACGACCCCAACAGCCATCTTTGGCACGTGTTTTGCAATTTCTTTAACAGCTATTATACGGGCCGCTTTACCAATATTCTTGACTTTGACATGTTCCAAACTCGTTTGCGCATTGAAGACACACCGTTTTTACAACGCGTTCCTTCATTGCATGCAGTGGCCCGGGCGCTCTCAGGTGGCCCCATTAGCATCACGGATTATCCTAATACGCACAACCCTGCACTTTTCAAGGCACTGACGGTGTCCGGCTTTGACGGCAAGCCGGGAAAGGCACTGATGTTTCGCAGGCCACCGTTGCTTTTTGACCCCTACTGTAGCTTTGGGGAAGCCACAGCTGTCAAGGTGTCGAACGCTGCTAGCGCTGAACTTGGGGAAGTTGGCATTCTCAACTTGTCAACTTCTAAAGTAAGTGACGAGTTTGAGGTGCCCAGGGGCCTAATTGCGTACTCGTTTAAAGGAGGCCGTATCGTTGACAGAGATGCTGGTGGGGAGGCAGATAATGGTAACCTGAATTGGGATCTGGAATCAGGGGATTGGGATCTCGTATTTTTGTCCAAATACCACCGCTGCCTTGGGTCTGACATCGCCATTCTTGGTTTTATCGACAAGTACGCCGGCATTGCTGCCATCAAAAATGTAAGCTATGAAGAAGTTTGTCTCCGGTGTGAACTTACTGGTGGCAACGGGCGTTTGGCTCTGTACGTACGGGGACGTGTGAATATTGAAGTGCGCGTCGATGGGAAAAATGTTGATTTTAAGACCCAAGGCAACCTGGTTCTTGTCGATATCCCAAGTGTTGCGAGAAGCGTATCGTTTGTGCAAATCTTGTAGTCCGATAACTCTGCATATTACACTTTGTGTTTTGGACCTACGAAATAAAGAATACATTGTTTCGGGACTGCTGGAATTGACTTGGAATTGTAAGGCTATAAGATACATGTACTCCACTCTGAGACTTGATTTGCTTGATATCAGAACAGGTAAATGTCTTCTCGAATAGCACGGGTGTTGTCTCTCTGTGCGCGAGGTATCTCTGTCTGTCACATTCTAGGTGATATGTATCTGTAGTCGACGACACGTCGGAGAGATTAAAGAGACGAAGTTACTATTGGCTGCTGCTAGTTGTACGGTACGTACCTGGTTCATATAGTTGAGTTTGTGCCGGCTTACTCGAGGGATTCTCTCAAAACAGAGTTATCCGTTATAGTCTAGTGGCTAGGACATCACGCTCTCACCGTGAAGGCCAGGGTTCAATTCCCTGTAACGGAGTTTTTGTTTTCTTGATTTATTCTTTTTACTTTCTTAATTTTTTTCCCTTATTTTTCTCAATATACTCTACCCTAACAGTAAAAGTAACCAGAAAAATCCTGGCTCGACCCACGTCTCAACATCATGGCATAAAACCACCGCTTTATGTAAGACAATGCGTACGCAACAAATGGTAAAAGCTCTCATCGCACCATCGATTCTAGCCGGTGATTTTGGGGCACTTGCCCACAGCTGCGAGTGCATGCTCAAAAATGATCCCGACTGGCTCCATATCGACGTGATGGACGGTCATTTCGTCCCCAACATAAGTTTCGGCCCAGACATGGTCAAAAGTCTGCGCAAGTCAATGCCAAAAGGCAAAGCTTTTTTTGACTGTCACATGATGGTCTCTATCCCCGAGGAGTGGGTTGAGAAGATTGCATTGGCGGGTGGAGATCAGTACACCTTCCACATTGAAGCAACGCGCGACCCGCAAGGAACAATTGATCTGATCCACAAGCACAACATGCGCGCTGGGCTCGCAATCAAGCCCGGAACACCAGCAGAAGCTGCAGCACCATACCTGAAGTCGATTGATATGCTGCTGGTAATGACCGTCGAGCCCGGTTTTGGCGGCCAGAAGTTCATGCCCGCCATGCTGTCGAAGGTCAGAATTATCCGAGACAAGTCCCCAGACCTCGATGTTCAGGTTGACGGTGGGCTTGGCGAACAAAATGTCGTAGAAGCGGCCGAAGCCGGCGCCAACGTTATTGTAGCAGGGACGAGCGTTTTCAATGCACCCGATCCTAAGAAGACCATCGAGACCCTACGCAATGCAGTCGAAAAGGCAATCAGCAAATAGCGGCCCAGTGTAGATGTCAAATTGTATATGCTAAAAAATACTACGGTTCACAAACTCTCGAGTCCCCCAAGTTGCGGATAATGCTGGGTTACTAATTATCCATGTGGTGCGTATGTAATACTTTGCTTTCATTATGAATGAAAAATCAAGTCCTTAACGGCCTGTCCCTTAATGCCTGCGGTAACATGCGCTAGGGTAGTATGGAGAAGATGGTGCACTCGCCTTACAGCGTGCTCTCGCCGATGCCTGGCCACTGTAGTGGCTCCAGCTCCTGAGCAGCAGGCAATTCAAAAGTCCTTTAGGGACATTATGAGAGAAATGCAGGACCGCGTCCCCCCGATACCCATTACCAGAAAGGAGACTTTCGACCAAAAAAAGTGGGCCGTTTCCAGCAAAGTTACAATTCGCGATCTCCGGCAAGGGATATCGCTTGGCGATCTTGTGGTTCTGCCTTCGGGCCCTGCTGTAATCGTAAAGCTGCCTAGCGAACCGTCGCAGCCGTTTCTTGCTGCAGACAACGTGGGCGTACTCCGAGAAGTTACCACAGCCAATGTAGATTGCAGACTCGGTAATTTAATTCCTGCAAACGTCCTCGCGGTACACGATTTCCAGGCATCTGATCGCATTGCGTCTGCAGAATTATATTCACTCATCGCATTCCCGCTCCGCTCGTTTTACGAGCGAGCTTTAAAAGAGAGTTCAACTTTGATAAATGTCCTTCGGGATGTGCTTTCACTTTACCAGAAACGTATGCATCCCGTCACACTTAATTTTTTCGACCTTCTCGCAGTGGTCGATCACTGGCGGAAAGACCCAGCACAAGGACTGGTGCAGGCCCCTGAGCCTCGGGAAAACGGTCAGCTGCCACAGTTTCCAGAACGGGGGGATGTCGCACCACATTCGTTTGCGCCAGAATTCATTTATGCAGTGCAGCTCGCTCTCGGCCACTACACCTTATCCAACAAGGTGAGACAAGAATTCAAATATCTATCGAACTACTCCTTGACTATTCTCCCCGTTGAAATTGAGCGCAGGAATGTTCGCCTTATCACCAGGTGCACTACATACAAAAGATCGACCAAAGTGAAGGAAGACTTTGTTATGTATGTTAAAGACTACGCACTAGGAAACCTTCCTTCTGGAAGTCCTCAAGCCGATGGCATTGCATTACAGATCCTTCGGTCAAAGACCAGTGAAGACACACTGACCCGGGGGAGCGGGGCCTCGTACGCCCACAAATACGAAAGACTCAATCTTGAAGGTCCCGCCATCGACAAGTACAGCTACCAGTATTTCATCAACCCGTACCACAAGCCTGCACTGTGGGAGTCTGGGGTTGCGGGGCTCACCTCAGTGGACAACCTGGGGGAACGTAGGTCCAATTTCGATGAGACTGTGTACTGTGTCGATTCCCCAGACACGTTTGAGGTCGATGATGGGTTCTCTATCTCTATTGAAGGCTCGGTCGCTAAAGTTGGTATACATATCGTGAACCCTACGTCCTACTTCACAGACCCCAGGCCGCTGCTCCAAGCAATTTATGCCTTGCCATCCACTGCGTATCTTCCTACTCGAGCCATGCCTATGCTTCCGCGGGAGTTCATAGAACTGCTCAGTTTCAGGGCAGGTAACCCTTCACGCTCCCTATCTCTGGTTTCCGAATTCAGCCTGACCGACAAGAAGTGGCTTTCTAGTGAAATCAAGCCCTTGAGACTTACAAACATAACCCGTAAGACCTACTCGGACATGAATGAAATATTGGCTAATGCGGGCCCAAATGACCCGCTCTCAGCGCTGGCTGGTATAGCGAAGAGTCTGAAGGTACAGAGAATAGCGGATGGTGGCGCATTCACAACTTTATGGGGCGGTGCTCCGCAGGTCAAGGTGAAGAACAACTCTATCGGGTTTGTGCACCAAGGCGCCGATTCGAGGGCAGTAGAACTTGTCACGGAGTTGATGATCCATGCCAACAATAAAGCGGCCGAGTATTTGTCGCGTCACAATATACCCGCGCTTTATCGCACTCAGGAGCTTTTGTTTGCCAATCCTAAATTCAGGGATGTCTTCCGAAGCGTAACCGCAAAAAAAGAACCCGTTAGTTTTGAGTGGCAAAGCTCTTTGACACGCGCCAGACTTGGTGTTTTGCCCTCGCCTCATGAGTCACTGGGTTTGAGCCAGTACACATACTTCACGTCACCTTTGCGTCGTGGTATAGACATAATTGGCCATGCCCAGATCGAAGCGCATATGCTAGCGAAAGACACGTTCCCGTTGACGCGGTCGCAACTCGAGGTCATGGTGCCATGGTTAGAGACTTCCCAAGGTTTGATGAAAGAGTGCCAGAGACTCGTTGGTCGCTTTTGGACGCTCAAATATTTGCTGGACCAGAACATTGCACAAGTGGATGGGATAGTTTCCCGCGTGCGGGACGAGTCTGCTGTGGTATATTTGCCTAAGTGGGGTATCTCAGCAGAGCTGCCCAGCACTCAGCTCTCTGTTAACGAGCAGCGCAAGTTTCGCATCTCCAAACTGTCTGCAATCGCCGATGCTCTAGAGGTGGCTCCCCTGTAGCTTAAATTTGTACATAGATTTCGACTGCATGATTTCCGATCTCGTGCTTCTCGGGTGATTGCTTTCTCTTCCAGAGCCGCAGCGGCCAATTGCCAAGTTCTGCTCTTCTGTCTCCTGCAATCACAGCTCCACCCTGCAGGAATTTGTCAGTTTCGGCCAGCTGTTCTGACTGCTCCCTCGCGACCTGCATTAAGTAGAGTGTACGGGCCAATGCGTTTGTGGTTCGCCATTTTAGCCCTCTGTGGAGCGTTAGCAAAGCCGCTCCAGGTCGACCTTGATTCGGGCTGGCGTAGTCCACCCCACGGTCTGGAGGTGCTAGAGTCCATTGCAAGTCAAAACTCTTCGGCCTTTTTTCCTCTTTTAACTGTCCTCTTGGCTCATGAAGAAGAAGAAGGCAAATTTGGTTCGGACGAAGAGCTATCCTCCTTTTTGTTCTCGAGAAGTCACTCTCTTGGGTTTCTTTCCGAGGCAGTCCTCCCTATCGCTAAGGCCAATGTGGCGCTGCGTAGCTCGTTAGCTGCGATACAGGCCCAGTATCAGTACTTTGATGAATACTTTCTGCCCAGTTTGAACTCTGACGAGTTTGCAGCCTGTGACAACGTCCTCTACTACGACGGTACGGCCACTTGTGATCCGACTTCTGTGTTTACCTTCGAAACAGTGAAAAATAGATATCCCGATGCCGAGGGGTACTTATCTGGAGACGATCACATCATTGGTCTTGATCCCGATGCGCCGGAGGCTATATTGTATGCCGACGTAGCCTCGCCGGATTTTCCGACGTTCCACTCTCACCTCTTGGCATCGGCACTGGAGAAAAAGATATCTTATGTGCTTCGATTCAAGCCGTCGTCTAACAGTTTAGGTGTGCCGGCCAAACTAGCTGGCTACGGTGTCACTGTACAGTTGAAGCGTACCGACTATTTGGTTATGAACGACAGACCGTTCAAAGGGTCACAGGATAGCAGCGATTACAAGCTGGACATGGATGCGCCAAACAAAATCAGCCCTAGAGACCTCCCTCAACTACCACTCAGGGCTGCGAGTTTCGTGCTCGACGCGAAAGACCAATTCGATGCCCTCGTCAATGTCACTATGAATATGCCGGACTGTCTCAAAACGCTTTCCAGCGCACACATTGACAAAGCTCTTGTGGAAGATGCCGATGCCAATAAACTGGACAACTTTTTTCCTCCCGGAACCAATATGCTGGTCATCAACGGCAGGACCGCCATCTCTGGGGACGATGCTGACCCCTACAAGTTACTTGAATTGCTGTCTGAGGAAGTTAAAGCTGTTGAGGACCTCGAAAAGCTCGGTGTGCCGTCATCTTTGACGCTGGATATCTTCCGAGAAGGGCTGGTCAAGAGCGAAGTAAGTGCAGGCCAGCGCTTTGACTATCGGTCGCCAGCTGTTACTTGGCTAAACGATCTGGAAAAGGGACCCCAGTACAAACAATGGCCTAAATCTCTTGAGCCAGTTGCAGGTAGAAGTTCGAAAGATGTCGTCCTTCCCAGAGTAGGGCGCAACATTAATAACATCGTCTTGGCGATTGATTTTGAGAGATTATCCTCGTTGCAGATAATTGCACAGGTCTTTCAGCTTATTAGTCGTGGTGTACCAGTCCGGATTGGTATTGTGCCGCTTGAAATGACCCCAGCGGCACAATACTTTCTCGATGTAAGCATGAATGGGAGTTATTTTTCCAGGCAAGCGTATTTGGTTGGGCTCATACAAGGTATGTCTCCAGAGGATTCCTACAAGTCTGCTCTCGAGGCCACGCGTGATGGTTCGATAGATGAAAGAGACTATCGCTCTAGCAAAGAAATATTCAATGATATCACTGTATGGCTGGAACGTCTGGCTGTGGACACATCATGCATTATCGTCAATGGATTTTTCATACCGGAGGGTCAGAACTGGTTATTTGACTCCATGGACCTGTTTTCAAACGACAATCAGCTGCTGAGGGACCAGGTTCGGCAGGGGTTGCTGGAGCGGGCAGATACTGAAACAGACGTCGAGGCAGTTCTCCTAGAGAATGCTTTGCGGGTTCGGGACCCTTTGGTTGATCCCGTTGGAGATGACTCTGTAGTGTATGTCTCTGTGGCACCACTGTACAGACAGGGGTTTTTTGCTAGCTGGAAAGGAAAACGTGCAGAAGCGTCCGCGAGCGTTCCGAAGCCCCGCCAAACTTGTTGGGTATGTTCTGACTTTTCCACTGTGCAGGGCTTGGAGCAACTTGTTAATGTCATTTCGGTTGCTGCTGCCTATGACGCAGACTTCCTGGCAACCCCACTGATCGACCCGACAAAACTCCATGATGACGAGTATGTGGAGATTCTTAACGCAGTAATTGGATTGCAGAAGTACGATCCATCTAACGCTAAGAAATACCTTTTGGACCTAAGAGAGTACTTGACCGGTACAGGAGAAAGACCGACTTTTTTGGGTAAAGATCCCATCGCCACTGCCGACCAGCTCGCCCTTATTCATGCACATGAGGCAGCCTCTGAGAGCTGGACCGATTTTGTTGATAGGAATAATGTGATCATTGATGGACGCCGAGTGAGTTCGGATAATCTCCTTCCTGCCGAAACGATCGGAAAGCTTTTGGATCGCGAACGGCCTCGAGTTGACAGATTGGGCACTTTCCTGAATAAATTGAATCTATCGCCCTCTTCGTTTGATAAGGCCGTTTCCAGTCTGACTAGTTTGTGGTATGACAACGCCCGGAATGCAGTATCGTCGTGGCACGGGCACGGAAGAGCCATTAAGTCAATCCCCACTAACCCTAAAGCCGAGGTCATTGCGGTGGTTGATCCGGTCTCTGAATATGGTCAAGAAGTTGTTGGATTGCTCGAGTTTATGCGTAGACTAGATATGGTGGCTATTTCAGTGTTCCTCAGTCCCAAACAACTTACCCAGGATGGAGCAGTTCCAAACCGGTTTTATAAGAGCGTCTTGCCCCATACACCAGTATACGATGAACTTGGTGCAGTAGAAGACCCGTATGCAGAGTTCACATCTCTGAAAGACGACGTTCTGTATGTTGTGGGCATCCACGAGCCACCAGCTTGGGTGGTTATGACTCAATCATGCGAGTACGATCTCGATAACGTGGTTCTTGCGTCTGTTGGAGAAGATGCTTTGCGCGCAACGTACGGATTGGAGAGTCTAGTAGTCAATGGATATGCATCTGACGTTACGACTCACGCGTCACCACGGGGAATACAGTTGGAACTGGGTACAAAGACACACCCGCACATGTCAGATACCATCGTAATGGCCAATTTGGGCTATTTCCAGTTTCGTGTAACTCCAGGTTATTATTTGATGCAGCTCGAAAAAGGAGCCTCGAGTGAGATTTTTGACTTTGCTGGGATATACACTGCTAGCAAACCCTCTCAATCCTGGGAAATTAGCGTTGGCAAACCCTACCCATTATGGGTAAAGAGCCTCTCAGGGGAAACACTGGCTGTTCCATTTCGCCGTAAGCGTGGCAAAGAAAATGCAGATGTTCTTGCAAGCATGGCCGAGACTGATGCGAAAGAGACGTCTTTCCTAGGTCGATTGCGCTCAGCGATAAGTGGGTCTTCCGAGCCCCATGGCAACGCAGATGTTAACATCTTCACTGTTGCAAGCGGACATCTATATGAGAGGTTTCTAAGTATCATGACTGCCAGTGTGATGCGCCATAGCGGTCACACAGTGAAGTTCTGGTTGATAGAAAACTTCTTGAGCCCTTCATTCAAGGACTTTTTACCTACCTTGGCGAAGGAGTACGGGTTTACGTATGAACTTGTCACATACAAGTGGCCGGATTGGCTGCGCCATCAGAGCGAGAAGCAGCGCGAAATCTGGGGTTACAAGATTCTTTTCCTGGATGTGCTGTTCCCACAAACGCTATCGAAAATCATTTTTGTTGATAGCGACCAGATTGTCCGGACTGATCTCATGGAGCTCGTCGACGAAGATTTGCGTGGCGCACCTTATGGCTATACGCCGATGGGCGATGACAGAGAGGAAACTGAGGGCTTCCGTTTCTGGAAGCAAGGATATTGGAAAGAGCACCTCAAGGACAGGCCATACCATATCAGTGCTTTGTATGTCGTTGACCTCGATCGTTTCCGTGAGATGGGTGCCGGCGACAAGCTTCGCCAGCACTACCAGCAGCTCTCAGCTGATCCTCACTCGCTCTCCAACCTAGACCAGGATTTACCAAATAACTTGCAAAGACTGATTCCTATTCATTCTTTAGACCAGGACTGGCTATGGTGCGAAACCTGGTGCGCCGATGAAGGTCTAACACGGGCGAAGACCATAGATCTGTGCAACAACCCTTTGACGAAGGAGCCTAAGCTTGATCGTGCAAGGAGGCAGATTCCTGAATGGACTGAGTACGATAACGCCATAGCAGTCCTGCGTGAGAAGCACTTCGCAGAGCGGCGCTCGAAAAAGAATCAGACCTCAGAACCTGTGGCAGGCAACTTGGAGTCAGACGAAGGTGAAGATGAGCACCATGAGCTATAGAAGAATATATAAAACTTGCAAAAGTCCATACTATTCAAGATCACAACACTTGAGAAAGCAGACTGTCCATTGAGGGCGTTTGCTTGGAGCGTGACTTAGTTTTGGTGTCGCCGATCGAGGCCCGTTGAGTGAAATTGCGGTTCACTGTGGAGTCCCTCTTACCCTTTTTGGTCTCTATCTTGTCCAGCATAGCCTTGCGCTCCACATTTTCAATAAATATCTTGTTTTCGCGAGTTGCAAGGGCGATCTCGGCTTTGAGCTTCTCTTGGCGTTCCTGTGCTTCAAGAGCTATTTGTTCAGTGAGATCCGTCCATTTGAACTTTTTCAGGTATTTGATATTGAGGATATCGTCATAGTAAAAAGAACCCTTCTTCCCACCAATTTTGTTGCCGTTTAGAGTCTCGGCTGCTAGTTTAGCCTGTGACTTGCGAGTGAACTCTGCCCAACCTTCCGTGTACATCTTTTTCTTGTTTCCACCGCCCTTGACGCGTTTTGCATAGGCCTTAGGATCCTCGGGATTCAGAAATATCCGGTTGACATCTCCAAATCTCTGAAGAATCTGGCGAAGCTTGACGGGCTTCATGTAAGGTGGTATGCGTGACAGGTACACCACACCGGAGTTTTTGAGATCACGCAGTTTGTTCTCTACTTCAGCCTGGTCCAGTACATCTGCGTCGTCGGCTCTAGACCGCTTTTGGGGCCGTGACGCAACATCATCTCGGGGTCCACTCTCAGAATCGGAATTGGACTCGCTCGGCTTAGAACAAAATAGATCACTTCTTCCGCGCTCTTCGTCACCGCTAGATCCGCCCTGGAACTCGTCCTCCTCTTCGTGCAGAGAAAAAAGCTCTTTAGAAGACATGAAACCACTACCCAGCAGTCTACGTAATCTAACAGGTTCCAAGGACGATATATACAGTAGGGTTCAACAAGTCAGCAATAACTTCCTGAGAATTAGTTGTGACTATTTTAAAGAGACTCGGCGAATTTTTTGGTGACAGCAGCAATGGCATCATCAACCTTTGCTGGCTCGGTTCCCATGCCCTGAACCGCTGCGCCTTTACCACCAGATTTGCCGCCGACAATGCTAGAGCAAAGCGATCCTAGTTGCGAGGCCTCAATACCGGTACTGCTGTCCACATATGCCCCGTGTGCTACTTTGTCGCCATCCACAGCGAAAAGATACACGGATTTATTAGGAAGCTTGGTCTTGGCGTAATTAATACCCTCACCCAGTGCTTTGGCATTACCCGAAACCTTGAGCACCGCGAAAGATGCATTTTCGTCATCTGAAAAGTACTTGGAGATAGCGTCCACCACTTCCTTGGACTGCGCCTTTTGCTTAGCCTTGACTTGCTCTGTGATCTTTTTCTGCAGCTTGGCGAATCTATCGTTCAGCTGGGATTTGGAGATTGTCGAGACAACCAGCTGTTTGAGTTCGGCGCCAAGCCTTTTCGCCTGCTGCTCGCGCGTTGCATCAGAGACAGAGGAATCACTGATGCTTGCCTCAAGCTCGTCTAGTTTTTGCGAAAACTGAGAGGCCAGACGCTGAACGTCGTAAGCACCAGTACCTGTAACTGCCACAATACGCCGTGTACCCTTAGCAATACCCGATTCTTCAATGATCACAAGCTCTCTGATTTCGGCGGTCTTGCCCACATGGGTTCCGCCACAGAACTCGATGCTGTAGCTTCTCCACTTCTCATTCTTAGGATCCTTGAGCATCTCCTGAACAGGTGCGCCGATTGACACAACACGCACTGGATCGGGGTAAGTCTCACCGAACACTGCACGCACACCTGAAAGCTCGCGGGCCTTCTCAAGAGATACTTCTTCAGAAAACACCTGGCTGTTGTCCTTGATATATTTCGAGCAAATCTGCTCAATCTTGTCTAATTCTTTGATTGAGACAGCCTGCTTGTGGCTGAAATCAAATCTCAGTCTGTCCGGCGCGACCAGAGAGCCTTTCTGATCAACACCGTCGCCAAGAGTCTCCCGTAGTCCGTAGTTTAGCACATGGGTCCCGGTGTGGTTGTTTTTGAGCTTGAACCGCCGCTCTGGATCCGGAATGACACTCACTGTCTCGTTGACTTTCAAGGAGCCGTACTTAATCACGCCCGTATGCAGCACGTAGCCCGCATAAGCCTGCACGTTCATTACCTGGAAATCTGCCTCTCCGTCAACAGTAATACTTCCCTCGTCGTACTCCTGACCTCCAGACTCTGCATACATGTTCGTGTTGTCTAACAGAACACCTATCTGCGTGCCTTCGGGAACTGAGTCCGTGGACTCGATGAAGCCCGTTTCGGTGTACAGCTTGAGTACTTTGCCGGTAACAACCTCGTTACCGTACTTCGCGTCATCCTGGGTGCGCTTCACATTCTCCCCCTGGAGTTGCGCAATGGTGTGCACGTCAAGCTTCAATAGCGACTTCCCAGATGAGGATTTGAATCCCTTGGAAGCCTCTTTGGACGAAAGTCGCGCTTCTTCGAACTTCTCCTCGTTGATTTCCAAGCCGGCTTCTTCGGCCATGAGTCTTGTAAGATCGACAGGAAATCCGTAGGTATCGTACAGGCGCCACACATCCTTGCCATTCAGGACTTTTTGTCCAGACGCCTTCGCCGCTGCTGCGTAGGTCTCAAAGAGCTTCTCGCCGCGATCAAGGGTTCGCGAAAAGCTTTCCTCCTCTTCGTTCAGAATCTCAAAAATGTTCTCCTGGTTCTTGCGGAGCTCTGGGAATTGTTCTGACACCTGCTCAATCAATGTAGGGGCAAGGGAGGAGAAGAAAGTTCCAATAGGAACGTTCAGCTTCTTGCGTGCATAACGGGCTCCACGACGAAGAATTCGACGAAGCACATATCCACGACCGTCATTATTAGGGACACCTCCGTCAGCTAGAGCAAACGTAAGGGTGCGAACATGGTCCGCGATGACACGGTACGCAGTATCGACGCCGTCTTTATCTTCATCACCGAACTTGCCCTCATAGGGTCTGGCACCCGTGATCTCCTGGATCTTGGCGAAAAGAGGCATGAAAATATCGGTATCATAGTTGGATGATCTATCCTGAAGCACAGAAACCAGACGCTCGAAACCCATACCCGTGTCGATGTGTTTCGCGGGGAGCTGCCGGAGCGTGCCATCAGCTTCGCGATTATACTGCATGAACACAAGGTTCCAGATCTCGAGAACGTTAGGGTCATCCATATTCACCAACGATGCGGCATTCCGGCCGCCGATACGATCGTAGTGAATCTCAGAGCACGGTCCACAGGGGCCTTGGTCTCCCATCTCCCAAAAGTTGTCGTGATGGTCACCGATCACAATGTGGTCCTCAGCGACACCGATGTCGAGCCACAGCTGCTTAGCCTCCAGATCAGGGCCCAGTCCGCGCTCGGGCCAACCACCGAAGTACGACACGTAGAGCCGCGACGGTTCAAGACCATACACCTTGGTCAACAGCTCCCATGCAAAGCTGATGGCGTCGGCCTTGAAGTAATCGCCAAAGGACCAGTTGCCAAGCATTTCGAAGAAGGTGTGGTGGTAGCTGTCGCTGCCAACATCCTCCAGATCGTTGTGTTTTCCACCTGCACGAATACACTTTTGCGAGTTAGCAGCCCTCGTCAGCTGCGAGAAGTAGGATCCCGGGGAAACTGTGCCCTGAAAAATGGGCTTGTACTGGTTCATGCCCGCATTGGCAAACAAAAGAGTCGGGTCCTCGTACGGGATCACCGAGGAGGACGGGACAAACTGGTGGCCCCGTTCCTTGAAGTAGTCTAGAAACGCGCTGCGAACCTTACTGGCAGGCCATTTCGTGCTTGAAGTAGATGTCATGAGGAAGCGTCTAATATGAGTCAGGCCCATAAATCTTGGGCGGTACGGGCTCAATAAGATGGCAAAGCGAATACGCCTGTGTCAGTGATTTGTGCTTCCGGTAACCTAGAAGCGCAGCAGCTGTTTGTCCCCTGGCTTCGCGAGGCTCTATGGTGGGCCTATGAGTAAGTCCTCTTACCAAGACCGGTATTTCGAAGTGACAAATAAATGCACAGGCTGCAAAGTGGCCGGCCGGTCGATTTTTGTCGACTCGTTTTTTTACTCCTCCTCACTGTATGCTCACTTTCACGTGTTTACGTCCATTAAAGTATCGTTGTGACGCACTATGCACGTAAATTATCAGGTGCAGTCAGCACAGAAACTGGTGACCATGACCGACGAGAGTGCATCGCCCAGACACATTGAAGAGTTTCAGGAAGCTTTGGACGCGGTGATAGCTATCGACCCGTCGTTGCGAGATGTAGTCGAACAGGGCACATTCCATTCATTTGTGGTAGGGACACCGTTGCCTACATCGTTCCAGTACCTTGTCCGAAGCATTCTGGCGCAGCAGCTCAGTGGCCTCGCAGCCAAGGCAATCCAGGCGAAATTTGAGGCCCTATATGGCGGGGAGTTCCCCACGCCAGCACAAGTGCTCGAAACAAGAGCGGAAGACCTCCGAGCGGCAGGTTTGTCCTGGAAAAAGGCAGAGTACGTCAAGGGACTCGCAGCAGCGTTTTCCGACTGCACACTGAGCGACAAGAAACTGACAGAGGCACCTGACGACGAGGTTGTGGATATGCTGGTGGCATTGAAGGGGATTGGACCGTGGTCAGCCCAGATGTTCCTCCTGTTTTACCTGCGTCGGATGGATGTATTCAGTCCTGGCGATCTAGGGGTGCAACGAGGATTCAAGCACTATATCAAACGACCTGGCTGCGAGGACATCAAAGCCACATTAAGCGAGCACGTAGAGGCGTGTGACATCAAAGCACCAGGAACCTGCAAAAAGGCCCTGGGGCGCCCCCCTCTAGCCCCAGACTTGCGGCATATGGAGGCGGTAGCCAGCCGGTTTAGACCATATCGCAGTGCGCTGCAAATGATTCTCTGGCGACTCTCAGACACGGTGCTTGCGGTGGACCGGGAGACGAAGCCCAAGACCAACTCGAAAACGACTAACAAAGCCGCAAATGGAGCCGCAAAAGCCGCGCAAAAAACTCGGGACTCACACGTTTTGACGCTCCCCGCGTCGCCCTCCAAACGGGCCAGGCGGGCTGCCTAACTGGAGTGCCAGCGATAACATTTTAAACGAATATCGCTCCTCGTGTTATGTCGCCTCCAACAGACTGGGGCGCGACGTTAAACATTTTAGCAAACGACTACAGCTAAGCTGAACAGCGTCTATCTAGTTCACAGATCGATAGCTACTTTACTTAGACTCCGATGCGATTTTCTCTGCCTTAGACACAACCTCCTCAATGTCACCAACCATGTAGAAAGCAGCCTCGGGCAGGTCATCGTACTTGCCCTCAAGAATATCCTTGAAAGACTGCACGGTCTTCTTCATGGGCACAAGACGGCCCTGGATACCAGTGAACACCTCAGCAACGGCGAAGGGCTGAGACAGGAAGCGCTGGAGCTTACGAGCACGCTCGACAGTGAGCTTATCGTTCTCAGACAACTCATCCATACCAAGAATGGCAATGATATCCTGGAGCGACTTGTAGGCCTGCAGGGTTTGCTGGACGCCGGTGGCAACGTCGTAGTGCTCCTGACCGATAACGGCCGCGTCAAGAAGACGAGACTTGGAGTCAAGAGGGTCGACGGCGGGGTAGATACCCAACTCAGAGATAGCACGGGACAACACAGTGGTGGCGTCCAAATGGGCGAAGGTGGTAGCAGGGGCGGGATCAGTCAAATCATCGGCGGGCACGTACACAGCCTGGACGGAGGTGACGGAACCGTTCTTGGTGGTGGTGATACGCTCCTGGAGAGCACCCATATCGGTTGCAAGGGTGGGCTGGTAACCGACAGCAGAGGGAATACGACCCAGCAGAGCAGACACCTCAGAACCGGCCTGGGTGAAGCGGAAAATGTTGTCAATGAACAACAACACATCCTTGTGCTCGTCATCACGGAAGTACTCGGCAATGGTGAGACCAGTCAGAGCAACACGGGCACGGGCACCAGGGGGCTCGTTCATCTGACCGAACACCAGAGCGACCTTGGACTCACCATCGAGGTTGATGACACCAGACTCGATCATCTCTTTGTACAGGTCGTTACCCTCACGGGTACGCTCACCGACACCGGTGAACACCGAGTAGCCACCGTGGGCCTTGGCAATGTTGTTGATCAGCTCCTGGATAAAGACAGTCTTGCCGACACCGGCACCACCGAAGAGACCGATCTTACCACCCTTGGCGTAGGGCGCGAGAAGGTCCACAACCTTAATACCGGTCTCAAGCACCTCAGCGGTGGTGGCCTGCTCATCGAAGGGAGGAGCCTCCTGATGAATGGGACGGAACACATCAGACTTGACGGGTCCGCGCTCATCAATGGGGTCACCGAGAACGTTCAGGATGCGGCCAAGGGTGCCGTCACCAACGGGCACCATGATGGGGTTGCCGGTATCCTTGACGGGGGTACCGCGAACGAGACCCTCGGTACCATCCATAGCAATGGTACGAACAGTGTCCTCACCAAGATGCTGGGCAACCTCAAGCACCAGCTTCTCGCCGTTCTCCTTCTTCATCTCCAGAGCGTTCAAAATGGCCGGAAGGTTGGTCTGGTCAAAGTGCACATCCTGCGTTAGTCTCCGAGTCGAAACTGCGTAAAGCGTGACGAATGGACGCGTAGACAGCCGCCTATTCTATACTTACAACAACAGCACCAATGACGGCCTGCACAGTGCCGGAACCGACGCTAGTCGCCATGGCACGCGCGAGCATCGGATGCGGGGAGGCGCGCATCGCCCGCAAGGACTGGCGCTTGAGCGACGGAAGGACTCTGCTAAACATGTTCAGAATTCTTCGTGACAGAAGTGAATAAGAGTAGTGATGCAAACTCGTATTAAGACTGGGCGGCAGAAATCGTCCGGGTAACGATTCCCGGTTCCCATTGGCCATTGGCCAACCATCATTATGCAATCCATGACGAACTGAAATTTTGTCCAGTGATTATGTAATTGAGGATATCAGTAGTTAAATATTGTGGTACATACTGCACGTGCACTCTTTTTGGCATCGTCACCGCAGACACTTTGACAATGGCTGCCGGCATATAGTGGCCCAAGGAAACATCAAATACGCCAGCGTTTTGAGATTCCATTGCTCATCGAAGTTTCCACAACAGAAACCGGTACAACTAGTAACGGTATCTATTATGGTAGCAGGCCGAGTTACGGAAATCAACGCATTCCTTGGGGCTTTAGGAATAGCGAAATCGAGATATAAATTACTTTAGTTTTACTGATAACCGGAAATCAGCTTTGTCGTCGCTCGTCCCAGATGATTCTGGTATTCAAGCTGCGGAATCTTGTACTACTGTACTATGCTACTGTAATATTGTGGTGCAGTCAGCTACAATATTATGGGTAAATTGCCAGCGTTCTTACACACCCGCTACAAACAGGTGCAGATGCACAACGGGGGATGAACTAGTTACCAAGTAATGGCAATCTCCGTTGCTCTTTCAATTTGGTCTAGAGGTTCAATCGCAGTGTCAGGGTAAAGTAGTGTACATAAAACTCCGAGCAGTTTTAAAATGTATTTGGAAGTGGCCGGGGAATAGGCAAATACTAACGGAATTGATGTTGCCTTGGAGAAGGTGGTGTCTTTCACAGTGAACAACAAGCGGAAATACACAATCACCTTTGCTACATAAACCGCCGTTCAGCAATGACTGACCTTCCATATTAGGTATGACATCAAGAAGTGGACCAGGAGCCGAATGGACGTTGTCAGGAAGGCATTACCACGGTGCAGATACAGAAAGAGTATAATAATTGTCCCAAGAATATTGTATAGTTGTGACGAAACTAGTCTATTTTAGAAACTAGTTCCTGTCGAAAGTCTTTCTATGTCCGAAGAAAGGCGAGTTACCGTCCACTTATGCTCAACACGAAATCCCCTATCTAATTCGTAAACACAGAAGGATGTATTTCATTGCATTTGAACATTCAAACCTTTGTTTAATGGCGAGATTATCAAAGGAGGTGAAATTTATTCTATTCTAAGAGGTAAGATAGCCCCACATTAATTGAATATTAATAATAACAAGTATCCCCATCGATGGCCCCCTGGCGGCCCAGGCCGGGTAACAGAATGCGTCAGGTGACGACTTCCGTCTGTAAGAACTGCGTGGCACTTCTGCCTAACCCATGGCGGATAGAGTGAAATCGGTTGTGAGCGGTGACACCGTCGTTCTCGTGCCTGCAGCGACGGCAGCAAGCTCCCAGACGGAGCGCCAGCTTAGCCTGGCCTTTGTTACCACGCCGCGGTTCAACTCGAACGACCCTTACGGATTTGAGGCCCGGGAGTACCTGCGCATTCTGCTGCTCATGAAGCCCGTGACCTCAAAGGTCTTGTACTCAGTTAATGGTCGGGACTACGGTGATCTGTCTGCCCCGGTGTTCAACTCGCTTATTGAAAAGACACTTCTCGAGGGCACGGTCAAGCTGCGCGATGATGCACCCTCGAAGCCCGGCTATGCCGAGTATGCAGATCGTCTCGAGAAAGCGCAGGCCGCGGCCAAAGCAGCGCAAAAGGGACTCTGGTCGCCCAAAGCAGAAGGCGTGACACTTGTCGCCCAGGTGCCCGGGGGTCTGTACGGTTCTGGCCGTCAGATTCCCTCGGTAGTGGAGAAAGTTGTTTCCGGAGACAGACTCCAATTGCGCACCATGATGGACCCTAATTACCATTATGTGGGTCCTGCGCTTATCGCGGGCATACGTGCACCTAAGACGGCGTACGGGGACACACCAGCACAGCCGTTTGGTGATGCTTCCCGCAACTTTGTGGCCGCGCGGCTCAACCAGAGATCTGTTCGGGCGCAGTTTGTTGGTCCCTCCCCTGGGAACCCAAACATCCCGCTGGTTACGCTCATCCACCCTGCCGGTGATATCGCTCTGGAGCTAGTTGGCCAGGGACTTGCCTGTGTGGCAGATCAGCAGGCAGCTGAGGTTGGCAGCGAGCGCATGTCTTCTTTGCGCGCAAAACAGCATGTGGCCGAGACCACAGGCAAGAACCTGTGGCGTGGTCAGGTAGAAAGACTGGCCAAGCGTGATGCCTCTCATTATAAAGCTTTTGTGATCAAGGTTGTCTCCAGCGACACAATTGTGCTGGCTCTCGGCACCGACATCGACACTGGTGAGGAGAAGACTGTACAGCTATCTTCCATCAGGGCTCCTCGACGGAATTCCGAGCAGGAGCCGTACGTACTGCCGGCTAAGGAATTTGTTCGCAATCTCCTGATTGGAAAGCGCGTGGATGTGCACGTTGACGGCGTCCGCCCCAAGTCTGAGCAATTCCCCGAGCGCGAGCTAGTAACAGTTTCGCTTGATTCCGGTGATCGTATAAATGTTGCCGTGGAGATTGTCGAGGCCGGGTACGCCTTGGTATCGACGTACCGCAGGGACGACAACGGTAAGTCGCCATTTCTCGACGAGCTTTTGAAAGCGTCAAAGAAAGCCGAGGATTCATACAAAGGGCTGTTCAGCAAACGGCCGCCGTCTGATCCCCGCATTGTTGATGCTTCAGAGACTGTCGTTCGTGCCAAGGGCTACCTGGCTAGCCTGGAGCGCAAGAAAAATATGCCCGCAATTGTCGAGCATGTGTTCAATGCGGGGCGGTTGAAGATCCTGATTCCGTCAGAAAATTGTGTTATAAATGCCGTGCTGGCTGCTGTCAAGGTCCCACGTGGAAGTGATTACGGTGCCTCCGAAGCTGACAGGCTTGTGTTCAGGCGGTACAATCAAAGGAATGTTCAAATTAATGTTAAGAATGTTGATAAAACAGGTGCTTTTATTTCATTGATCTCACTGAACGGGAAGCACCAGTCACTGTCAGCGTTTTTGGTCGAGGAAGGCTTGGCAGAAGTCCATGTTGGAGCCGCTGCATCGCTACATCTTGAAGACTCGCTCACTCAAGCAGAATCTGATGCGCAAAAAAGTAAAAAAGGAATGTGGGCTCACAAGCAGATATCAGCTCCTGCTGATGAGGCTGCAGCGACCGCTGCTGAACCTGTCGTGAAAAGTGGGTACCAGGATGCCATTGTCACGCATGTCACTCCGGAGATTGTCTCTTTCGTCTTTAAATCGGCTTCTGCGACCCTTTCGAAGCTCGAACATGATATTGCACTGTTTTTCGCTTCAGTTCAGAACGCTTCACAAAGAAAGTTCGAGCGTCAGCCGAAAAAGGGTGAATATGTAATTGCGAAACTGCCATCAGGCAAGTATGTCCGAGCACAAATCAAAGAATTCGAGCGTGCAGTCTTCAAGGTGAACTTGCTCGACTCTGGTGAGACGGTGTCAGTCGATCGAGATGATCTGTTCCCACTGCCTAACCAATTCAGCCTTTCATCCACACCAGCCTTGGCAGTCATGGCCAATCTCACGTATATCCACGTGCCTCCCAAAGGCTATGTTGAGGATATTCAGGGTTATCTCAATGAGGTCTTGGCCAACCAGGATGTGGCTGTCCTCATGGATACTAGAGATTCTATCACCGTATACACCAAGGACTCGAAATCTCGTGATGACAGCGTGAACTCTCGAATCATTGAAGAGGGTTACTCGTATCTGAACCCCAGCGATGGCAGCGAAACTTACAAAAAATTGCGACAGCTGCAAGAGGATGCTATGAAGGATCGCATTGGTATGTGGGAATACGGCGACCCTAGAGACGATTTTGATTAAAAATTTAACATTTAAATTAAAACGACATTTCTACTGTTTTTATATGATATCAATTAGATACCAATTAGTCCGTCGCACCATAGAATTTACGGAAAATGAACTGGAGAAGCCTTTCAGTATGGAAGCGAATGCTGTCGTCAAACAGATCGATATGGGGCTGCCCATCATATTGGCGACCTAATAGGTCGTCAAGAGTGAGTACCGTGCTGGCGCCAGGAAGGAGTATCCCCTTATAGGCTGCCTCAATTGAGAACTTACCAATTTCATCGCAGCTGAAAGTCAAATTCACGTCCTTGTACTGGCGCTGGGAGTATCCGTTGATGTTAACAAGAATTCCCTTCTCTAGCGCTCTTTCTGCAGTGTATCTGTACGTGCCGAACTTGCCAACACGCCCGGACCTCATAATTTCCCGCTGGTTGAAAAATTTACGAGAGAAGGGAAGAACCAGCTTTTTCTTGGCTTGAGACTGACTTTGGAGAGTAGTCATTGCCTGTTCGATGTAGTTGTTGTAGGTAGTTTGCAGGTTCTTGAGGTATTTCTCCTTTTCCTCCAGACTGGCAATCGTCTCATTGCAAGTAACCAAATCATTAGCTCTTGTCTGGCGCCTGTTGTGCTTGTTGCGAATATCCCCGGCGAGGCTGTTGAGGATTTCTTGATAACCACTCTCTCGTGAGATGACACCAAGACTCTCGAGCTCGAGAACTTTCTCCAGAGTGAGAAGCTTGAGTTCTCTGAACGTCAAGTTTGCAAGCTCACTTCCCTGCTCATTGCCCAGAGCAAGGATTCGGGCATACTCGTATTCGTCTTCCCTCTCGACCGGTGCCAGCAAGACCTCCATTAGATCAGAACCTTTCTGCACTCTCAGAACGTACACGAGACAACGCTTTGTAGCAGAGAACAGACCCGAAGAATCGGCAGCATTAGTCTTTAGTGTAGAGGTTCCAAAGCTAGGATTCAAATCCAGGCGGACCTTGCTAAACTTTGCAATATCAAGGATCTCCCGTGCGTCATTAGGGACAGGTCCTAGTTGCTTGATTACAGGTCTCAAAACATCATCGTTGGAAGGGCATATGGCGTCCAAGTCGTGGAATATCATTGAGTGCATACCCAAAATGTCTGCTGTTTTGATCAACAAAACTGGGCGGCGACAGCTCTTGACATCATCCAGCGTGGTCATACCATAGTGACACTGCAGGTTAGGCACATTGATGATGTTTTTGGTAAGGGTCTGGATTCTTTCTGAGCAGCCACCAACAAACTCATTCAATGGCTGCAAATAAGCATCCGCGATCCCAAACGGTGCGAATTCAGCCGCTTGGCCCACTACTTTGGCAACGCTCGAAAGGCTCTTCGCCTGGTATATATCCAGTGGTTCCTCTGAGATGTTGAGAGTCTCAGCTGAGAGCAGGGCCGGGAGGATAAAGTGCGAAAATATAAGGCGCCCCGCTAACTGCAGGGATTTCTTGTTCGCTCCTTCAGAGCACATAGAAAACTTTTTCAGACCTTGGTTGTAGACTTCGGAGGCCAGGAAACGAACATGATAGGGTAGCTTGTCAATATTGGCCCCGATAGAGTCCAATACAATAACGCTGAGCTCACGGAGTTGCTGGAGATTCTGAACGAAATTTGTGCGTGTTGTGGGGTCTTGTATTGCCTGCTCAATTGTCGCATGGGGATCTTTATCCGAGTGGGAACCTTGGGCATTTTCGTTTGCCATAATCGATCGATAAATCACAAGCGGATTGCTCTCGAGGTTGAGCCCTGGCTTCTCGTGTATATGCCGGATGGGGTCCCGGAAAATCTGCTTTAGCGCATCACGACTGGGTTTTTTCATGTTGAGCGAGCGATAGAGGCGCCAGGAAGCTAGAGAGGATTGACCAAAGTGAGCCAGCCCGTCAGGACGATCGAGTTCAAGCTCGAAACAGCAGCACAAGAACTGCAAAAAGAAAAACTCATCTCTTTTAGTCTGTACCTCGCCAAATGACGCAAGTATCAAGTCGGTAATCCTTTGGATTTCCTTGTCTGAAGTCGAATGTGTTGCGTACCCTGCTAATGGCTTTGCCAGATAAATTGGTTGCGTCTGCAAGACATAGAACAGGCCCTGGTAAAGCTCCAAGCGGCGTCGAGAGCTCTTGTTAAGTGCCTTCAAGTCAAAAGCTGTGTCCGCAACTTGACTGTCCTTGGAGGAGGGTGTAGAGGAGGCCCGCTGTGAGTTGTTGCCGATAGAGGAGTTTCGACGTAGAATATGATTTTGAGCGTTCCGATGTTGGATAACCTCATCCAGAGATATTTTGTTTTTCAAAAGTAGGGCAATCTTGGTATCCAATTGGTCAATGTAGTGCTCTAGTTGTTCGTTACTCCTAACCTGGTCGGAGAGTTTCCGGCGGGTATCCTCGAGCACAAGCTCCTCATTGTAGTCTGCCTCCGTATCGTTAAGCAGATGTGCGAAACGTTTAACAGTCGCAAGAGATGGATTGGAGTCAGCAATGAGAGACTTGTATGCATCTCCCTGGCGCTTTGCGCGCCACAAGCTCTGTATCTTCACAATACGGGGAATATTTGCCGACCAGCTCTCTTTGACCTCTGCAAAAGACTTTCGCTCCAGGTATCCGCGCGCTTTAGCTTGCATCCCCACAATCCCCACGATTTCCTGGTCCAGGTCATCGTACAAACACCCAAGTTCGAAGCGTAGTAAAAGCCCTCTGAACGCGGATTGCACCCCAACGATGCTTTTGGTTGCGTTTTCTAGGCCCCTTTTAGGACTATCGGCCCTCATACGGGCTAGATAACCACGTGCGATGGCCTGAAAAGTAACAAAATCGTGCTGATGGCTGGTCATGGCAAGCGCTTTGTTGCTGATCTTTTTCCTCGCCAAGAAGGCGCGTGATGCCTGCTGGAGTCGCGAAACAAGCCCCTTGTATGAATCAAGGCGTATTTCCAGGTCATGGATCGCGGCACGAACCATGTTTCCGCGCACGATCGCTTGTAACTGGGAGAGCTGTAACTGCGGGTCGGACGGTTGTGACAGAGAGGATATGGATTTGCGAAGAAGATGGCCACGGCAAATGCCTTGTAGCTTGGGAATGTCCGGTGCATGGGTATCGAGACGTGATTTGGAGTGCCGAACTTTGTTCCGACACGCGTTTCCCCGAATTACGGACTGCAGAGTTTTGAGGCGACATTCATCAACGTTGAGCGCGAGCCTGGAACTCTTGTGCTTCATGCGGTTTCTCAGTAAGGCTCCTCTAGCGCATGATTCGAGACCGGCAAAAAGACCAGCCTGCGCATGGAGAGAGCTAGTGAGATCAGTTATAGCACTGCGGGTGGTATAACCGCGGCAAAACGCTTGCACCTGAATTATCTCCGACTCTGCATTCTCAAGCTGGATTAGCATCATCTCCTCCTCACTAAAATCGGGAAGCGTCTGGTCGACTGGGAACTGCGTGGTGTCGAACGAGACGTCTGGCTGGATAAGGGGGACACGCGCCGGCATCGGTTCAGGTGCCTTGGGAGCGGGTCCAGCTTTACCAAAATGCTTGCTCACGGCGTTGAAATTAGGCATTGAGTTACCGGCTGCGTCCAGGCCCCGCTGGGTTTTGTTCAACTGATCGTCAGTGAAATCGAGCTTGCCGATCAGGTCACCCATGGTAGGTGCCAGATTTTCATCGGCAAGGATGTGCGACAGGGCGTGGATACAGTAAATCACTCTGGGGATATTCTTGCGCTCGTAGAGATCAATGAGCTCGAAATTGAACAGGTCGGGGATACCCACAGCTTTGAGAAAGTCAAAAAAACAGTTTATGTTCACTGTGTGCTTGTATTGTAGTCGAGGGTGCTCGAAAATATGCCGCACCAGATCGGGACGGAAATGGCGAGTAACCTTGGCCAACGCGACACCATCAACAAGGCTGTTAGGAAGGTCTACCGGGTCGGGAAGCTCTTCGCCTATGATGCTCTCAAGCCACTCCTTGGCCTCACCGACGTGGCACAGATACTCGTAGGCCTGCAGGTTTTTGCGTTCGCGGTCCCAGGAGGTGGCCTCGGTCAACCTAGAAGACTCACCTTCCCTGTGCTGGAGGCGTTTTCTACCCAGCCCAGGAAGTTCCTCGGAGAAATCGCTGGCGATCGGCTGCACAGCTTTGCGGCGCGGGCTCATGGGGCTTCCTGGGGTGTCCCGAGCCGGCGACGTCCGTGCTGGTGAGCCGCGACGGGAGTAAAGGCCATTGAAATTGAGGCCATCCTTAGAGGGCGAGGCCCGGAGAGGCGATCTGCGAGGCGACTTGTCGGCAGCATTGGCTGGGGTTTTCGGCGAGCCAAGTTTCGAAGGCGAAGCTGGGTTGTTCGCAGGTTGGTCGAGAGCGTTACTCTCCAGGGTGCGGAGGTATCTCTCGGCTACTGTTCCCATTGAGGCCGGTTCGTTCCGTCAATCTGTCACGAGGCGTCACCTGGGATCCGAAACACGAATGTAAAGAAAGAAGCTGGCGGGCTGCGCATTTGTTTACATTCTGCTGCACCTCACCCAACCCGAACCCAGAATATCCTGCTTTAGGCGGCGAGCGATATCGATCGATGACTAAACGGGCGCGTCTGCCATGGACGAGCGCGAAAAGGCAGACGGCGGGTTCCCGCGGTTCCAGTACTCTGCGCCCGATGTGTCGCAAAATCTGAACATCAATGCGTCCATGGGGCTTGCGGAGGAGAGTCGGGACGACGTGCACTGCGTGGTCCCGCGTGGCCAGCCGGTCAAGCTAGCGTCCGACGATATGCGATTTATTTACCGGACGCTGATGGCGTCCGCGGATGAGACGACCGCCGCGGTGATGAAAGTTGAGGACCTTGGCGACCCGGACGTCCTTGCCGAGGCGCAGCGGCTCGTGAGGGAGGAGGTACGACGCGCGATAGAAATGGCGCGGTACTCCGTGCTGATCGACGGACAGATGGTGAGCAACGGCCTCGAGTTCCGATCGCACTTTGAAGACACAAGTGGCGTGGAGCCACTTAATACGGCCCTGGCAGAACAAGTGCAGGATTTGCTGGGCCAGATCGCGAACCAGACGACAAACTCGATCAGCCTACGGAAACACGTGCCGCAGTCGGTCATGGAGTATTTCTCCGAGTGCGAAGAGGTGCTGGCAGCACAGTCGTCGGCGTGGCTCGACGGAGACCTGGCTGTTCCCGAAGACGTAGCCAAGACGGTGTCCGAGCTCTTTCCTGAGCCTGCCCCCCAGAACGGCCAAGACATCGTGCCACAAGAAATTCGGGACCACCTCACCGATGCCTGCGAAGACTTGCACCGCATTGCAGACAGACTCGCTGTGACTCGGCGAAAGCTCGAGACGGTGGCCTCGTTGACGGAGTAGACTTGGGCTGGCCCCTTCCTATTTATTGGTCGACTGGGATCGACAGATAGCAAAAGTCCCTATGGGTAGTGTTTTCTATTTATTAAATGTATAACTTGGCTGTCGTCCATGCGTGGCACCGGGGGAACCCGGACCAGGCGCAGTCAACGGACCCTACTTAATCCTGCTTGATGCCACCCTTTCCGGCAGCCTCAGCCTTCTGAGCGGTCTTCTCATCGGCAGCAGAGTTGCCGGTAAGGCCACCAAACAGCGAGGCCGTCTTGAAGGGGCGCTTGAGGTCGCCGGAGGCATTTTTGCCAAACACGTGGATCATGACCTCCTTCTGCTCCAGCGCACCCTTGAGCGGCAGTACGCTCTGCATGACGAGCGGGTTCGTATACTTCATGTACAGGTGCATGAACCCCATCATGGCCACGTTCTGCAACAGGCCCTTGAGTGCACCGTTGATCTGGTCGAGGTCATACTGGTGCACCGTGGTGGTCTTGTGCTGGTTCTGGGTGTCGGGGGCAAACGGAGAGCCCTGGTCGACGTACTTGAGCGTGGTCAAGTCCTTCTTTTTGTTGATAACGCTCTTGGTGTACAGATACAGCCCCAGGATCACTAGGTTGGACACAACATAAGCGATCCGCACAAGGTTGACGGTGTGCTCGTTCTCCAGATCCAGGCGCCGGGAGACCTGCATCATGACGAGCATGACCACCAGCTGGCTCACAGCTGCGTTCATGGTAGTGGCGATGAAAAATCGATGATGACACGCCGCTATCAGCAGACGCTTGGTAAGCAGGACTCGTAAGTGGAACTTAGGGTGCAGCGGGCTGCAGAAGCCCTGCACAGAACTAGTTTATGTACCTTACTCTGCGGCGCCGGCGGCCGTGCTGCTGCCAGGGCACGTACGCAGCGACCACGCCAACGGTCACGTAGGTCGCGATGGTGGTGATCCACCACAGATGCTGGACTTGGAACCGGCAGAGACTGAAGTGAAATACCCACCGCTGCGCGTCTGTGTCCCACACCCCACTCACGAGGCCACCATTTCCGCCGTACTGGCCCATCATGCTGCGCACAGTGACTTCGGGAATCTGGCCGCTGAGCCCCCGCTCTACAAAATATCCCTCCGGGTGCCCATTGTAGCTGGCCAGGCAGCCCTCGTGGTCGTGGCCGGCGAGGATGATTCCGTGGCCCGGACCGGAGAACACAGAGTTCAGAAGCCTGTGCGTGGCCACGCCGCTCAGGTGGTTTTGCTCGCGGAGCGCCCCGTCAGGGTAGTACGAGAAATACTCGCTGTCCCGACAGATTCCAGCAGTCTTGTACAGCGGAACGTGGGTCAGGAGCACGGTCTGGCCGTCATACGGGGTCTGGGCTAGCACGTCCAGAAATGCATAGGTCTCGTGTGTATAAATATCGTCGTGGGGCGGCCCGTCGAGGCTCAGCGAGTTGATACCCACCAAGCGCCACGGCCGGCCATCCAAATCCCACTGCTCTACAAAGTTGACCGGCCCGTACCGTTTTTTGTACCGGTCAACCCGCTCAGCAGTCATCTCGCCGTGATAGCCGACATCGTGGTTGCCTGAAATGTTGAACACAGGCACAGGGCCCTGGGGGAATATTTTCTCGAACCGGTCCCCTCGTAGGGCAAATTCGGCCGAGGAAATCCACTGGCTAGAAATCAAGTCCCCCATGACAACCACAGCTGTGGGGCGCAACCACCTCTGCAGGGTGCGCGATACATGCTTCAGAAACATGTCGTTGCCGACGATGTCGACCCGTTTCCTCAGCGGCGTGTGCTCTCCCGACCCTGTTATCTGCGGGTCGCCGAACGCCAGGATTTTTATTTCGGCACCAGGCTCCCATTTGCAGCCGTGCAGAAAAGGGTAATTGAAGATGTATATATTGAGACATGACGTAACGACGACGAGAAGCACAATCAGCCTCTGGACGAGGCTCATTTGCCGGTGGGTCGCGGGAACAGACCCAGATGCGGCTTACAGCACAAGAGCTGGTTTCAAAGCCGACAACAAAGCTCGATATAACCTTTCGGCCGCTTAGTCACATGCGGTTAATGCCCTTAAGATCCAGCATGTTTTGCATGACTTACATGGTGATTTTGCAAAGGTTTATAAATTAGATAGACACTCGATAAATTGCAACGTCTAGTTGTGTTTGTAAATTAGGTGCACAAGAACGCGCGTGGTCGTGAAACCGTGTATGGTGCTCCATAAGGTCAGACCCTAGGGTCTCTGTGCTTGGCGGGTGTGGGGATTCGCAGCCTAACCGTCTTATCTGGGATAAACGTACCCGGGTGAGCAATTTCGCGAGCGTGCGCGCCCTGTCCAAGCAGCTGTGGAAGTGCACCGGCAGCTCCTGCATCAGGGGCAGCCGCAACCGCAGCAGGCTGCGGGATCTGTGTACAGCGCTGGGCCGAACACCTACACGCAGACTCATTGGGGCAGTTATGTTCCATGTAAGTATCTGAATTATTCTCTGTGTCTTCCATGAACGTGTTCACTGTGAAGGTATCTTCGTCTACTGCAACTTTGTAAGAGCGGATGCAGCACTCGGTCCCTATTTATACCGGCTTCTAAGGGTGTCCCAACGCCTACGGAGGCATGCTATTGACAGATATCAGATTTAACCTCACGCGAATCCAATTTTCTGTGCTCTGCGCTGCGATCTGGCAGTGATCTGGCAGAAATGCCCAAGGTGGTGCAAAATCCCGCAACATACGGCGCAATCCCGCTCTATCAACTTCCATTTTCTGCGTAAACATAGCCTATAATTCCTACTCTATAGGCTTCCGGCATCTCGTGTGCCAAAGCTCGAAAATCCCATGATGACGTAACAAGGTAGCCCTCAGCTTCATGAGCGACGAGCAGCCTGCGCGCCGCGTACGGGGCGTTGACGACAGCGACGAGGAGGATGTTGCGGACGTATCAGGGAGCATCAACGGTGCCGTGCCTGAGGACTCCGTCGAGCGGTCTGACGCCCGCGACCAGGGCTCGGATAACTCTGAAGTGGATTCATCCGAAGAGGACGAGGATGACGACGAGGAGGAGCTCACCGAGGTCCGCAAGGGCTTCATCGTAGACGACGATGCGGATGATGATGACGATGATGCCGGCGAGGGTTCTCCGGCCGCCGGAGATGAGCGTAAGCGTAAACGCCTTCGCAAGAGCCGCGAGTCTGAGGCAGAGCCGCAAGAGCTCGATCAGGATGACCTCGACCTTGTTCGGGAAGCTGCTGGCGTGACAGAACCTGAAGGGAAAAAGTTCAAGCGTCTCAAGAGATCTGCTCCAGGGGAGGGCGGACCAGGTGGTGATCTGACCTCCATGTTCAACGATGAGGACGAGGAGGCAGAGGACGCACAACCGGTGGGTGGCGAGTTCGACGACTTTATCGAGGAAGACGAGGTGTCTGATGAAGAAGAGCTTAGGCGTCAGGAGGAGCGCGAGACCCAGACGTCCATCCGCCGCCAGAAAGCGGCCAAAGGTCTCTCCAATCTCAATTCTAGATTCTCTGATCTTGACGAAGATAAGCTAGGGGAGATATACGAGATTTTTGGTGATGGTGAGATGTACGACTGGGCCCTGGAGGGTGAGGAAGAAGGTGACCAGCCGGGGTACGACAGAGAAACAGACCAGGAAAAGACCCTGGACTTGCATGATGTCTTTGAGCCAAGCGAGCTGGCCGCACGTATGCTTACGAGTGAAGACAATGATATCCGATCCGTGGACATCCCAGAGCGCTACCAGCTAATGCGGCAAAAACTAAAGCATGGATATGAGCTCACAGATGAGGAGTTTGCCGAAAAGAAGAACTGGATTGTCGACTCTGTCCTTAACAGCAAGAATTTGCTATTCACAGTAAAACCAGAGCTTCGCGAACCCTTGAAAAGCGCAGTGCAGGATGTTGTCGAGTTTGTATCGGTCGAGTCGTGGGAAGTCCCGTTTATTTGGCATAACCGCCAGGATTACCTCCAGGAAATTTCTATTTCCAAGACGGAAGAGGAGACGGTTGAAGGCACCAATTCCACAGACCCGAGCAGAAAGCAGCTGCTCACTAGGGACGACTTGTGGAAAATAGTTAACCTGGATATGGATTTCCACTTTCTTTTAGAAAAGCGAAAGAGTTCCAGAGACCTGTGGGACTCTATGGAGACCAGTGCTGCTGCCGACGCACAATTCGAGGACTTCTTCAATCGCGCGAAAACCATCGTTGACTATCAGGACATAATGGACTGGATCCAATTTGAGCACTCTACTCTATTAAGGGGTCGTGGCGATAAAGTAGAGGGCAAAACTGTCAAAAGGCACAGTAGGTTCGGACAATATGATAGAATACGCGCCTCTGAAGTCTATGATTTTGTCAAAGCCGTTGGTATATCCGCCGATAAGTTCGCCGACAACGTGGAGCTAGGACAGAGGGTCGAATACGTTAAGGATCCCGCTGTATCTCCCGTGGTACTTGCTGCTGAGATCGTACCCAAGAGCTCGACCGAAAGCACGCTCAGTGCCGCTGAAGGTATTTTGGTCATGGAAATCTACCATCAGCCCAAGATCCGCAGCTTCTTACGTGAAGAGTTCCAACGCCATGCAAAGGTGGAAATAATCCTTACAGAGGATGGAAAAAAGAAAATCGATGACAACAGTCCTTTCTCAGATATTAAATATGCCAAAAACTGGTCGTTCGACGAGCTAAGAATGCGACCCGACTATTATTTGCGCATGTTGGCAGCTGAACAGCAAGGGCTAGTGATAGTTCGCGTTCAGTATCCAAACTATAAGGAGACTCTGTTCGAAAACACACTTGTACAGTTCTTATTGAGTGATAATGTCTCAGACGTGGCCTCAGAATGGAATGACTTTAGACGTCGCGTATTCAAAGGAGCATCTCGTAAGATAATCCCCATGGTTACAAGAAACATCCGAGAGGATTTGAGGGCAGACTGTCTTAATACTCTGGCTCTTGATGTTAGGAAAAAGTTCTCAGAGATGCTTGATCAGGCCCCTTACAAGCCCCCAGGATTTGTAGCAGGTACCATCCCGAGAGTTTTGGCCATATCCCCAGGCATGGGTGATCTCAATCGTGATGCTGTTCTCGGAGCAGTCGTTGATGAGGACGGCCATCTCTTAGAGCATGTCAAGTTTGGCGACCCCCGCAGCTCGACGTTCCGCACCCAAGTGGCCGATCTGGTTCAAAGAAGAAAGCCCGATGTCATTGGTATTGCTGGGTTTGGTGTCGAAACTCGCAAAGTGATGACAATGGTTTCAGATATCGTGACAGACGAACAGTTGACTGCCGGTGAGCAATCAGATGCCCCGCTAGAGATTCTGTGGGTCCAGGATGAAGTGGCCCGCATCTACAGGAGCACCAAACGTGCTACTGTGGAATATCCAGATCTGCCACCTATGGCACGCTACTGTATCGGTCTTGCAAGGTATATGCAGTCTCCTCTCCTGGAATATGCTGCGCTGGGCGATGAGATCGATGCTATCCAAATCCACCCATACCAACATTTGCTGCGAAAGGATCAGTTCAAGCTGGCCATCGAGTCTGCATTTGTTGACTATGTGAACCTTGATGGTGTGGATATCAACGTGGCAGCAAAAAACCCTTACATTGCGAACTTGGTTCCCTACGTTTCAGGCTTGGGCCCTAGAAAATCATCCGGGCTTCTCCAAGCTATTCAAAACGATGGTGGAACTGTCTCTAGTAGGGCTGACTTGGTGACCAAGGAACTCATGGGTAAGATCATCTGGGTTAATTGTGCCTCCTTTTTCAAGATTCCTCAAGAAAGCACCGCAGTCAAAGACGAGGATAGTGATCCTCTAGATGCCACCAGAATCCACCCTGAGGACTACAACCTAGCTCGAAAGATGGCAGCAGATGCTTTGGAGTTGGATGAAGAGGACATCGAAGCATATGAAGCCAATGGACCTGGAGGTGTGGTCGCTCAGTTGTTCCTTGATGATGTCGACAAACTGGAAGAGCTGGTTCTGGAAGATTTTGCTGCGACTTTGGAGAAAGAATTTCACCAGAAGAAACTGCTCACTCTAGAGACCATTCGAAGTGAGCTCAAAGACAACTACAAAGAGTTGCGCAAGCCCTTGCGCGAGCTTACTGACCTTGATGTGTTCACAATGCTTACCGGAGAGACTAAGGAAACCATAAGGCCAGACGCCGTCGTATCCGCTGTGGTCAGAAAAGCGACCAATCGCCAGCTGATTACCAGACTCAGCTCTGGAATTGATGCGGTTGCTGAGTCCGGGAACATATCCGACGATCGCAGCCAGCCTATCTCGGCACTATTCACACCTGGTCAAGCCGTGCAGGCAGTGATTCTAACCATTGATTACAAGAATTTCTATGCGTCTATCAACACTAGGGCCCACACTGTCAGCGACGCTTTGCGAAGGGACAAACGCTCTCGAAAGGTTATTGATCCCACGAAGTGGAACAGCGAGGCAGAGAGCCGTGACATGAACATCGTTCGTAAGCGCATAGAGGAGGAGCAGCGCCAGGGCCGTATCATCAAGCATCCTCTGTTCCGCCTCTTCAACGCCAAGGAAGCTGAGGAATATCTAGCCCCCCTGCAACGAGGTGACTTGGTGATCCGACCTTCGTCTCGGGGACACGACCATATAACGATCACCTGGAAGGTGGGCGAGATGCTCTACCAGCATGTTGATGTTCTCGAGATCGATAAGCCAAACGAATACACCCTTGGCCGCTATCTACAAGTTGGTCCTTGGAGATACAGCGACCTCGACGAGCTCATTATCATGCACATTCAGGCTATGGCGAGAAAGGTTGATGAAATGATCCAGAGTGAGAAATTTCAAGCAGGTTCTAAAGCGGATGTTGACAAGTGGCTCACTGCGTACACCAATGCCCGCCCCAAACAAAGCGTATATGCGTTTTGCTTTGATCACCGCCGCCCTGGCTATTTCCTTCTTTGCTACAAAACAGGAGCGTCCTCTCCAGTTCACCAGTGGCACGTAAAGGTTATTCCGAACGGTTACGAACTGATGAAGAACAACTATCCTGATGTGCCATCCCTGAGCAATGGCTTTAAAACGATTTTCCAAAATATGGCTGCACGGCGCTAATTTCCAGTCGTTTTGCTAGTTAATTGTATAATGTATATTCTTGACCCCCGTAGCGCCAAGCGTTTCTGAAATTGACTTACGCCGTGGTAATCAGGGTTAGGCGCTAAATAAATTTCAATTTTCAATCTTTTATCAGACACTTATGCCTCCGCGCAAATACACGGCTTTCGAGCCAAGCAAGACCTTCGTCCCTGGCAGTGGAATAGCCACTCCAGGGACGCTTTCGCCGGCCGCGAGTCGGTCTGGTTTGAACACTCCGTCTGGCTTGAACACCCCGGCAAAAGGTTCGCCTGCGCTGTCGGGCGCCTCGTCGACCGCGAGTTTGAGCACGCTCAGTTCGGCTCTCGATGAAATCGAAAATACACCCCTAAGTGATGCCTTTGCAGCTATTATAGAGGCCAAGAACACCGGGGACTTGCGGAAAGCTGTACAAAGTGGTGCCGAAAAGCTCAAACTAGAGTCACCCGCTAAGATAGAGGACTGGAGCTTCCGGAAACAGATTATATCTCTCACAAAAAAGAAGGTGCCTCTTGTTCGTGAAGGTGCTCTCATGTTTGTGTCTGCTGTTGCCACTACTTTTGGCAGGGAAGGCACTGCGCAGGCATACATCCTGCCCTGTCTCACAGTCTGCTTGGATCTGCTTGTAGACAAGGATTCGTCGGTGAAAAGGGCAGCAGGTGCTGCCATCAGTGCTGTGCAAAATATGTATTCTCCGGAAAGTTTGGCCGGTCCTGTCCTGACTACAATATTAAAGTACCTGGGTTCAAGTGCCAAATGGGCCTCTAAGCTTGGTGCCCTGAAGTCTCTTGAGTTCATTATGAGCGCTGTTCCCAACGACTATTTTGACTCTCGTTTTATCGACGCAGTTCCTGTGTTAACTGAGGTGCTGCACGACTTCAAGCCCGACGTTTCTAAAGAGGGTCGGAAGTGCCTCGTAGCGTTCCTGCAAAAACTAGACAACCAGGACGTTACGCCCAGAATTGAAGCCATTGTGGACGCTCTGGCTGACCCGAAGAAGGTCCAAGACACCATCAAGATCCTGTCAGCGGTCACATTCGTTACTGAAGTCACGGAATCTACCTTGGCTGTACTGGTACCTATTCTCAACCGTGCACTGAGTGGGTTTTCGTCGCAGGACTCTTTGCGCCAAACTGTTACTGTCACAGAGAATCTCACGCGTTTGGTTCACCAGAGCGCTGAAGTCAAGCCGTTTATCCCACGGTTGAAGCCAGGCATAGAGAAAGTGGTCAATACGGCGTCGCTGCCGGAAGTCCGTGATCTTGCTGGGAAGGCGCTTGCCGTGATCAGTGCTGCAGAGAGCGAAACCTCTCAAGGCACGAAGGTCAGTATCGAGGTGGCCAAAGAGGGCCTTGCTAAACTGGACCTTAACGAGAATGTCCTCAATTTCAGCGCCCAGGTTGTCAAGGTGTCAGTCAATGCGCGAGAGTTTGACGCACTGAAGGACTTTATTGAACAGGTCCTTGGAAGCAGCACTGTAGTCGCGAAGGAGATATCCGAGTGGTTTGAGAATATGTTCGCTGACTCCCGCGTCCCAGAAATCGAGGAAGATGGTATTGAGGTAGTCAATGTCAAGTTTTCGCTTGCTTATGGTGGCAGAATGCTTCTCAACAAGACAAACCTTCGTCTATACAAAGGCCGCAGATATGGTCTGGTTGGACGCAACGGTGCCGGTAAATCGACACTCATGAGGGCGATTTCAGAAGGTAAACTGGAAGGTTTCCCCGACAAGAGCGAGGTGAGGACCTGTTTTGTCGAGCACCGCCTCCAGGGTTCTGAGGCTGATTTCGACTTAGTTAGCTTCATCGCACTGGATCCTGAAATCCAGGCCTCGAAAGAAGAAATTTCCGCTGCTTTGGAGGATGTTGGATTCGACCAGGAAAGAAGGGAACAGAATGTGGGTGCGCTTTCGGGTGGCTGGAAAATGAAACTCGAGCTGGCCAGAGCAATGCTAATGAAAGCAGACATTCTCTTGCTGGATGAGCCTACCAATCATCTGGACGTTTCCAACGTGGCGTGGTTGGAGGACTATCTTGTGCAGCATACCGAGATTACTTCTTTGATTGTATCGCATGATTCTGGCTTTTTGGACACAGTGTGTACCGATATTATCCATTACGAGCAGAAGAAGCTGGTGTACTATAAAGGCAACCTTTCAGAGTTTGTAAAGGTGAGACCAGAGGGCAAGGCCTACTACACCCTTACCGATTCAGCGGTTAAAATGGCATTCCCACCCCCCGGAATTTTGACCGGTGTCCGCTCCTCAACACGTGCTGTGGCACGTATGAACAATGTGTCATTCAAGTACCCGACGGCCGTCAAGAACTCATTGTCCAACGTCTCCTGTTCGGTATCTTTGTCTTCTCGCGTTGCAATTTTGGGTCCTAACGGTGCTGGCAAATCTACGCTGATTAAATTGCTCACCGGTGAGCTCATCCCCACTGAAGGAATTGTAGAGAAGCACCCCAATCTGCGTATCGGTTACATCGCACAGCATGCCTTCCAGTATGTAGAGCAGCACAAGGAAAAGACTCCCAACCAGTATCTTCAGTGGAGATACCGGAATGGTGACGATAGAGAGGTGCACCTGAAGCAAACAAGACAGCTTTCTGACGAGGAAAAGGAAATTATGGCGAAAGCGATAGATATCGGTGACGGTGGACGTCCACGTGTTCTAGAGGCTATTATTGGGCGGCAAAAGCTGAAAAAGTCTTTCCAGTACGAGATCCAATGGAAGGGCTTTTTACCGAAGCACAATACATTCATGGCGAGAGAAGACCTCATCGAGCGAGGCTTTGGTAAACTCGTGCAGGCGTTTGATGATCATGAGTCCTCGCGCGAGGGTCTTGGGTACCGCGATTTGTCGCCGCCAGTCATCCGCAAACACTTCGAGGACGTGGGTCTCGACGGAGACATTGCCGACCACACGCCTATGGGCTCGCTGTCCGGTGGCCAGCTCGTGAAAGTGGTTATTGCCGGTGCCACCTGGAATAATCCTCATTTGCTGGTCCTTGATGAGCCTACTAATTACCTGGACCGCGACTCGCTCGGAGGGCTGGCAATTGCTATCCGTGATTGGAGCGGTGGTGTACTTTTGATTTCCCACAACGAAGAGTTTGTTGGCGCGTTGTGTCCTGAGCAGTGGATTGTGAACCACGGCACACTGGTGCAGAAGGGCAAGGCGGCAGTGGACAGCAACCGCTTCGAATCTGCTGCGTCCTCCACCGCCGCCTCTGCCGAAAGCTCCGCGAATCCGTCTGCAGCCAACTCTGATAGCGAGTCACCATTGAATATTAAGATCCGCAAGAAGAAAAAGAAGCTCACGCGTAACGAGATGAAGGAGCGTGATACCCGTCGTCGTCTGCGATACCTCGAGTGGCTCAACACGCCTAAGGGCACGCCTCGTCCTCCCGACACCGATTCGGAGTAAGTAAAACTAGAGATACACGATATATATAGACACCTTATTTAGGCATGCTAGTGTTCACATGAAAGAGCTTCTTGCTCGGCTGTGATCTCGTGGCCGTCGATCTTGGCAATAATATCCTGAACGATTTCCTCAAGACATGGTTCATCCTCGGGGCCGATGATGCTCACAGTGTTACGCGTCTCTGACATATGTGGGTAGGAGCCTATTTTGATCCCCAAATGTTTGTGGCGGTCGTGAATTTCCCGCAGCGTCTTGGCGATCGCGGACTCGCTCTCTTGAGTGGAGACAAACCGGCGCTGAAGAATCTTTGTGTCGATGCGGGGCAATATCTGCGGCTTGAGGCTCTCGAGGAGCCGTGTAAACAGCTGTGGGACTCCAGGCAAGATATAAATCCTGTGATCGATCACGACCACAGGAACCCAGAGATCGTCTGTGACGTAGTGTTTGGATACGTTGGCGCCCGTAGGGAGCGTTGCCATACGCAGCTGGGCATTTCGAACGTCCTTAGCACAGTCCTTTGGCTTGCGCTTTGCCAATATGTTCATTTTGTCTTCTGTCTCCAAGTCAAGCTCTAGAGGCAGTCCGCACGACTTGGCGACAGCCTCGTAAGTGATATCGTCGTGTGTGGGCCCAATACCGCCAGAAGTGACGACGAAATCGTACCTCTTGAGGTCGTTGAGCACAGAAATGATGTCGCTCTCCTCGTCTGGGACCACCGCGACCCGGCGCATTTCGATGCCTAGCTCAAAGCAGTACTTGGCAAAGTAGTGCGAGTTTGTGTCTTTGATCTTGCCGTTGAGAACCTCGTCACCGATGATCAGACAAGCGGCCCTCCGGATAGGGTGCGCGATCTTACTTCCCGTTACCATTGTGACGAAGGTTGACTGTCAGCGTTGGTTAGAGATTCCGGCACGGCCGCGCTCGAGACAGCAGCACTCTGGCACGGCAGAGACTAGAGCTTTGAGCATAATCACCTATCTGACTCGGTGATTTTCAATCTGATGCTCAATTCATTACTTCAAGACTACTTAGCGATGACTTTGCGAATCCCCCGTCAGATAGCCTAGCTCTGAAAAGTCAAAAGGGCAGCACCAAGGACGCTTCCGCAGTCGAGGCTGAACGAAGGCAGTTGCTTCTATGGCATCCTACCGTTCCAATAACATATTAGAAACCGGTGACCTCGAGAACATTTATAATCTAAATTTGGGTGTCGAGGTGACGATTTCTATCGGTGTTGGCACGACTGTCTCTCTTCTCCCTCTCATAGGTATAATTGCCTGGTCACAATCAAGAATTATAGTCCTAACGACCTGTCTTTCTCCAAGTTCAGCTCTCTTCAGCTCATACCTGCAATTTCCTCACTAATGTCTTCGCAAACATACGACATCAGCGTTACGTAGAAGATCCTAATCCCGCTTCGTAGCCAGTGAAACTGCTTCAACCGTACAATGCCAAAGTGCACGGGTCACTGCGTCGCCCTGGAGCTTATCAAGTCGGCCACCAAAACTCTCGAATTCCAAGCTTTGGTGTCGCGGATTCAAATCAGGAGTTGTTGGAACAACGTTACATCAACAGTGTAGGTAGAGCTTGTGAACCGTTATTGGTGTCATCGAAGCGCTCGAAATGACTACCACACCCATCATACTGTGACTTTTTCCTTGTAGGATGTTAAAATAAGTCTAATCGGGTATGGCCACGCTTCCTGCTTTGCTCGGGCCCTTTAACCCATTTCTTTTCTTTTAGCTTCGAGGATCATTGAAAACGTCAGTTGCGCAATTGACACATCCAACAAGTGCTACGTTAGTCATCTGTTAAGCATTTTAATTCTGTGGTTCCTTACCCGTTCTCCTACAACCATGTCACAGTTCAACCCTGAAGAAGCAGAAAATCTCGAGGACATTGAAAAGCAGTTTGCAGTGAAGGCTGTGGAACAGGCCCAGACGTACTGGAAACTGCTCGAGAGCGTTCCCGGCAGCAAGCTCAAGCTCACGGACATCGACGACGAGATTTACAATGACCTGCTCGAGAGCTTCCCCGATATCTCGCAGGACTGGGGTCTCAAGATCAATGAGCCCGAAATGAAGGGCAAGCTCGGCAAAGAGCTGTGGCGCAAATTCATCACAAAGTACGAGAAGACCGTGGCCGACTACAACTTTGGCACTCTGCTGCGGACCAACGCCCGCGGCGAGTATGACGAGTCAAACACCATGTTTGCCTACCGGGTGCAGTTCTACGCGATTGAGATCTGTCGCAACAGACACGGCCTCAACGACTGGATCTACGAGGAAAACCACCGTTAGTTAGTTTTGTGCCCTCTGATAGCGTATTTCCAATTGTTATGTACACATGCTTGAGCTCCGAGTCTGTCTCTAGCAGCGCGCGCTGGAGCTCCGACGCCACCATTTCGGCGCTCTTGAACGTGTCGTCAGTCGAGATGCCGGGGGCCTCCACAAGCTGCATGTAGGCGGCGTAGTTAGGTCCGTAGGGCATGAGCTGGATCCCTGTAACGTTAAAGTCCGAACTGATCGAGTGCAGCAGCGTGCGGGCCTTATCCAGGAACTGGTCATACTCTGGTGACTCCATAATCTCCCGGTTGCTGCCGATGAGCTGGAGGAAGCTCGATTTGGCCGGCTCGATCCCTGCGCGCAGGATCATGACCGACACAATGAGGCCACCGAGTGGATCCAGCCAATTGACGTGGAACAGTTGGCCGCTCGCAATTGCCACCACAGCCACAATGGACGCAAGCGAGTCCACGCGGTGGTGCCACGCGTTCGCAATGAGCACGCTCGAGTTGTCGCGCTTACCGATCCGGTATGTAGCCTGGAAAAGCGCCTCCTTGATCACTATCGACCCCAGCGCAATCCATGCTGCATTCCATTCGGCCATTTCTCCCCCACCGTGCGAGTGGCTATGCCCGAATGCCGACAGGAACTCAAGCCACGGCGAGTACTCAAACACAGACCCTATCGTTGTGAGCAGCGACGTCCAGCCCATCGACGCACCAGCATAAATCAGCAACGCAGATACCCCCAACGTGCCCATTGCTTCAATCCTGCCGTACCCATCAGGAAAATACCGCGACGGCTGCCGTTTGGTATACGAAAGCGTAGCCAGCGTGAGGAAATCACTCACCAGGTCGGCCACTGCATGGAGCGCATCCGCAATGAGGCTCTGCGAGTGGAATACCACGCCACCGACACCCTTGCCGACCGCCATGCCCACGTTGACCACGAGACCAGCCCAGGTAATTCGTGCCGCCGCGTTCTTGAGCCCGCCACCCTCGAGCAATGGGCTCGTACCATGACCGTGTTTGTGCCCGTGCGAGTGGCTGTGCCACCGCTGTGCCCTGAAAGGTGACGCCCGCCAGCAGCGCAGTCCAACACTACCCGATAAGCGAAGCATTGGTCACGTAAGAGAATACGATTAACGTGCAACTAGCACTTGCCGCGTCACGTCGAGGAGATGGTAAAAGCCAGTCATCACGTAGTCTAAACGATTAAATACGCTATGATACGATGTATAAATAAGAGGCCTAGTCGACAAGGAAACCGGCTGCTTGCAGTTCGCCGATTGTTTTAGACCTTTGCAGCTGCTGAAGGGTCAGGTGCAGCTCGACGAGGATGTGTATATCGTCAGGTACCACCCGAAGCGAAAGCCCGTGCTCCAGATGGGCCTCCACCACTCTCAGGGGCACAGGCAGAGGGACCCATCCTGGGGGCCGCGCAGCTGGCTGCTCAACATACTGAGCCTGAGCAAGCATCATTCGCGGATCGAGTCGAAACGCCGATGCCCAGGTCTCACACTGCTGGGCGGCGGCGAAAACGTCAGCAGACGCTAGGCTATTCTGACGGATAAAACTGAGTCGGGGTCGTTCGCAGGGATCGGCATGGGACATGAGCCGCTTAAGCCCAAAAATAACGTCGAGTCGCTTGAGGTTGTCAAGCGCCACGTGCGTGATCATGCTGGTCCGTGCCTTTTCTAGAATGCTGGCATACGCTTGCTCGGAGAATTCGTCCACATTGCTCGAAGCCATGGCGTTGATATGCGCGGAGAGGCCCTCTCCGAAAGACAGCTGACGCCACAGATTGTTCATAAACGTGCAGTCCTCCGGTACTCCTTTACTGATCCGATCATGGAGCAACACTTTTACGAGCTCCAGGCTAGCTTGACCTGTGCTGAGCGTGTTGATCGTTGAAGCTATCAGGGCAGCCGAGTTGCGCAGTACGTCTACACAGTTGTGGAGGGGTAGCGAGAATAGGAGGTGCGCTGCGGCCACCTCAAGGTCATAGAACCTGGTACATAGTGCTTGGTAGGAGCCCTGAAAGCTGGCAACGAACCTGCCCGCGGCCTCCCCATAGTCGACATAAGCTTGGGCAGCGGCGACTAGCGGCGCCTGTTGTGGATTTTCAACCTCTGACTTGTGGATATCATTAAGAAGCACTTGTAGCCGCTCCAGGCTCAGACTGCCTTTATCTGTTACACCAGCAACTGAGTCAAACTGAAATCCCTGGCCGCGATTGAATGAAACTAGCTTATTGATGAATGCACTTTCGTGATCAAGCCTAGCAGCTGTATCAAGCAGGCTCTCAAAAGAGGCCCGCAGACCGGAAACTTGGGAATCGTCGCAATTAGACAACAGCTGTCTTAGCTCTCCCGCATCGAGCTTGGGGTTCCTCAGCACGTAGCTTAGCAGGGCCGCTTGTTTAGAAGAAGACTCGTCCACCGTTTTCTGTATGCTCGCTCTCAGATGCGCAAAGTACTCACGTGGGCCCTGAGCAAAACGCGTCTTGAACGTTTTTGGGCGCTGCTCCGTGACCGCGGTTCTATTATTTGACGTTGCATAAAACGCGGCGTCAATGTTCACATTCACAGCTTCTGCCTCGATCCATGAAAAGTAGGGCAGGGAGGCTGTGCTTGAGCAGAATGCAGCATCTAAGCCGTCGCAGCTGCCTTGTTCCAAATCAGAAAACATGGCCGCAGTTGTCACTTCACGGTGCTCTAGCTTGTCCACTACCGGGAGCAGCTTTTCCAGCATTTGAAGTTGACAGCGAGACCTGGCCACGCTAGCAACGAGCTCACCAAGTGAGAACGGTGGCATGATCTTTTGTTGCGCATACAGATCCATACATTGGAGACCATAGTCTAGCCAGTCTTGACACGGTAAATAGGAAACTGATTCGCGAAGGTTAAAGCCTTGGCTGAAACTGCTGGTGAAAGCCTTGGGAAAAACAACTACAATCTCGTTCGGGCCCTGGTCCACCGCAAACACAGGGATTCCACGGTCTGCGAGCTTTTGCGGAGATATCATAAACTGGTTGTCTTCGACAGGCACAAGCTTGAGCATGTGCTCTTGGAATTCGGGGGGGACACTGTACCAGGTCTGCGCAGCGCCTAGATGCGATATGTAGATACCATAGGAGTAAAAATCCTCCAGGTGCCATACGCTAGTTGAAAAAAGCATCCCCACCTGAATGTGCGGGGAGCTCATGCTTGGCACGTCGCTGTTCACGTACCTTAGATAGGATTCCGGCGACAAGGGGAGCACGTGGAAGTTCCAGGAACCTCCGTCTTGTGTTCCCTGACCAGGTTGCGGAAACACGGAACATCCAGTAAACGAGGTGCCCTCCTCTACTTCTACACACTCTGACCGCGTGGACAAAAGCTTCCAGTACTCCTGCTCCACTTGATATTCGTCAAGATTTTTGTTAAAGTAGGTGTCCCGAAACTGGGTGGACTTCTGGAAAAACTGCCGCAGATTGTAAGTTGCGAACCGCGAATCCCCAGACGCCGGGTCTCGTGGGGGTTCATCAGGGCACCGGGTATACATCTGCCCGGCGTTGCTCACCGTTGGGAACTGGGTTGCTTCGTTGCCCTGTGGAATTGTACAGTCCATGGTGATGGTTATGCCGTCAGGAAGGATGACCTCGTTCGCTTTGGGCGGCGTGCCAGGCTTGGATATACCGCACTTGACCACCCTGGGCGACGCAGCAAGGTCAACCCCGTGCTGTTTGATGTACTCGTCGAACGGAAAAATGAGCTTTTGATAGGCTGTGCGCAAACTAGTGGATAGTGAGCTCATGGTGGAACCAGCATAGCCGAGCTCGCGGCCGACCTGGGCCCACAGCTTGCGGCGGCATACTGCTTTGAAGCCGCCGCGCAGCTGCACCAATCGCTGCAACTGGTAGAGGTTCAATGGGCGCCGATCGATGAAAGGTAGCTTGAAGTTCGAAATTCCCTGCAGGTGCACATCGTGAAACATGACCAGCGCCTTGTGGAAAGACTCTTGAATTGAGGCACCTGCATCATGCTGGTTGAATATCTGTGTGCGGGTCTTAAACCAGAATAGCTCCGTGTCGAGGCTGAACGGCGGGTCCCACGACGGCGGTGGAACAATCTTCACCATTCCGAAGCGCTCGCCCAGCGCTCGTACCGAGGAAATGTACGAGTTGGCATCCGCAAACTCGTCTGGTGTAGGATATAGTACGGGAGCTGGTTGGACTCCAGGGACAAAGTTACGCCCGGTGCCTGGCGGTTGTGCCTTGGCGCGGCTACGGAGGTCCTTAAATACCCCCGCTTCAAGCGGCGGGAACGAGCGCGACCTCTGCTGAGGGAACAGGTGGTGGTGTGCGGGCCCAGCTGCCAAAGCTGGTTTATCTACTTGAGGGAGCTTGGGCTGCAGGGCGCAGGACTTTGGCGTGCGCACCTTTGGCAGCTCCTCTCTTGGGGACACCACCTCATGCTGCACTACCGCCACAGAGTTCACGGCCGTGAAGCCCATGGGTCGCTAAGGCAGGAACTCACAGTGTCGTTCGCCGGGGACCTCAGTTTACTTCGGCAGTTGATGTCCTCGCGACACGTGATCGGGTCCTCACGTTATGGGATCCATCGATAGGAGATTTCAGCTCGCTACGAGTCTATATAGTTAGTATATTGTTGGAAGTACACAACAGTATTGTAGAGCCTACCAGTTGTTGCCGCCCTGGTTGCCGCCGAAGCCACCCTGGTTGCCGCCATAGCCACCCTGGTTGCCGCCGAAGCCACCCTGGCCGCCGCCAAATCCATCCTGGCTGCCACCGCCGTTGCCGTAGCCACCGCCGGAACCGCCATAGTTGTCGCGACCACCGCCAAAGCCGCCATCGTTGCCACCACCGTAGCTAGAGCCGCCCTGGTTACCGCCGAAACCTCCTTGGTTGCCGCCGTAGTTGTCGTTGCCGCCGTAGCCAGAGCCAGAGCCACCGCCGTAGCCAGAGCCAGAGCCGCCGCCGTAGCCAGAGCCGCCGCCGTAGTTGTCGTTGCCGCCGTAGCCACCAGAGCTGCCGCCATAGTTGTCGTTGCCGCTATTGCCGTGCGAGCCGTGGGAACCGCCGCCGAGTTTGCCTTCGACCATGCCCATGATGCCACCGAGGCCGCCGCTCTGGCCACCCTGGCCGCCATTGTTGCCGCCATTGTTGCCGCCGCCGCCAACCATGTTCATGAGACCGCCCAGGCCGCCGCCCTGGCCACCTCCGCCGTTGTTGTTGTTGTTGTTGTTCCCGTTGCCGTTGAACTGGTCAAGCATGTTTTTGGCCTGCTTCAGCTCATTGAATGTGTCCATCAACCCCATGGTAATGTAAGTTTGGTAGGAAACGTCGTGTCGCAGGTTAGGTTAGGGGCCCGCATTCTTTTAGGTAAGCCGCCTGAGGCTCAGGATCCAGAATTCTAATGCACGACGACTTTGTGTTATTATGTAATCCGATTCCATGCAGCGCAGAGTTGACCAACGACAGCGCGGCGCTGCATTTCCCGAGGACGTCGCAGCTGTGCGCGGCGCCGACACCTGTGGGAGGACCACGCGATGCAATTGAGCATACAGCGGAACTCGGAGTTTGAATATCGAAGTTTGAATATGTTGCTCAGCAAAGGTCTAGTTTGACTTGTATCCCAAGTCATTGTGATATGGTTGGTATGGAGACGCTTTATATAGTGGCCACTGCGAAGGGATAGGGAGAGTGAGGGTCATCCAGATCCTGAGGTCGGGTCCCAAGTTTCAGCGGTCGTTGGCAAGCCAATGTCTATGATCATCCAGATGAGCACTGTGGATGTTCTCTGCATACCGGTGAGCAGGCACTTGGAAGCATTACGATTGTCGTGATTGTGGTGATGAAGCGCTTCCACAGACGGGGTTGGGCTAGAACGGGCAGGCTGGGAATATCTCCATGTCCTTGCCGACCTCTTTGTTAGACTACGACGTCTTCCTGGTTTTAGGTAATCCGATTCCACGCAGCGCAGTTGATCCAACGACAGCGCGCTGCATTTCCCGAGGACATCGCAGCTGTGCGCGGCGCCGACGCCTGTGGGGAGACCGCGCGATGCAATTGAGCATACGACGCAACTCGAAGTTTGAATATCTTGCACAGCAAAGGTCTTAATTTTACTTAGGAAATCTGTCTACAGAAGTCAGGACGCTCAGTAGTTAGAGTTGTCGTTGAAGCCACCCTGGTTCTGACGGCCAGAGCCGCCAGAGCCGTACGAGTCGCCACCTTGGTTGCCGCCGTAGGAGTCGCTACCAGAGTTACCTCCGTAGCCGCCAGAACCAGACCCAGACCCAGACCCAGAGCCGTACGAGTCACCACCTTGGTTGCCTCCATAGCCACCGGAGCCAGACCCAGAGCCGTACGAGTCGCCACCCTGGTTACCTCCGTAGCCACCAGAGCCAGAGCCGGAGCCAGAGCCGTATGAGTCGCCGCCGGAGCCGTACGCGTCGCCACCACGACCGCTGCCAGAGCCAGAACCGTATGAGTCGCCACCGGAGCCGTACGAGTCGCCGCCACGGCCGCTTCCAGAGCCAGAACCGTATGAGTCGCCGCCAGAGCCGTACGAGTCGCCACCCTGGTTGCCTCCGTAGCCACCAGAGCCAGAGCCAGAGCCAGAGCCGTAAGAGTCGCTACCAGAGTTACCCCCGTAGCCACCAGAACCAGAACCAGAGCCGGAGCCGTAAGAGTCGCTACCAGAGTTTCCTCCGTAGCCACCAGAACCAGAGCCAGAGCCAGAGCCAGAGCCAGAGCCGTACTGGTCGTTGTTGTTGCCGCCGCCAAGCTTGTTGCCGATGTTCTGAAGTTTGTCTCCCAAAGTCATTGTGATACGGGTAGCAATTGGTGTGGAGACGCTTTATATAGTGGCCACTGCAAACAACTTAGGGATAGGGTGGGTGAGGCTTGGGGTGCTCGGGTGACGTCATTGCGCAGGCGTCTCCCAGGAACCATCTCGAATGGCTCAACGGGAAGGATGCTACTCCACGCGCTTCGCGGTCGCGGAGAGGCGGTACAAAACAAGCAGTCAGTCTGGAGGCACCAGAAATGTCTGAAAGCACACAGTGGCCGCGACGAGTAACTTAGCCCATAACAAGCAACCTTGAATCGCGAGTGCATGACTCTCACGTGCTAAATCGAAACTTGCGGGCACTTTTTGTGCCAAGTCTTTATAAAACAGCCTAGGCGCCGTGTACAATCCTAGACGTCAGATACCATAGTAGACCCTTTGGTCCCCGGCGATACGAATGTCTACGAGCACCGTTCCCTCGCAACACTGTATGACTAATGAATGCAGGGTTGGCCAGGGTGGGTGCGCAACTTACACGTGGGGTTACGAACTGATTAGCGGCGCGCAGCTGCAAACCAACGCGGATTAGGGTTCGTATCTAGCAAAGTCGCGGATATGGCGGGGTGCTACGAAGCGTGCCACTTCAGCTGCGCAGCACGCATTGGCGTCAAAACGTGCTCATTCCAACCTACTGCGATGTTAGTCATCTAACGAGCTTTGTTGGCGACGGATAATGTCGGTACAGTTCGATGGGCACGCGCCATGGCGTCTAGTATTCAAATGCTGCTATACAATGCCTCTTGAACCGCTTTATCACCACAATCGCGACAATCGTAATGCTTCCAAAGTGCCAGCTCATCGATATGCAGTGTCCGCATGCATGCATTGGGGTTCGTTGGACAGCGACAAAGTTACGCGGTGAGCGTCCAGCTTGGCGACGCAATTGCTACGCGGTATCGGGGCCACTATATTGCGGGGGCTTTTGCCATCCCCTGGCGTTAGCAGGGCCGCGCAATGAGCGGAGCAAAGCGGACGATCAAGTTGCGCCCAGAGTCGTGCCCTGCAGTTGGCCTGGATTGCGCGTTGTACAGCGCCCGGCAGCTAAGCTCGGAATTCGCTGCGCCGCACTGTCAACTGAGCCGGAACTGAGGCTGGGACGGACAACTAGAGCAGAGTATCTCTGTGTTTATATACATAAACCAACGGCGGCCACATTGGTCAGACTAGAACGAAGATTGTCGCTTGGCCCTCGACAAGCATAGCCAAAAGTTAAAATGGCCACAGCCAGTTGCGGCGCCGAGCTACTATGGGATTGGTGGGATCGTACACCTGCGTTAGTATGCCAACACGTGCTAGAGCCGACGCAGCGGCGGCATGATAGGATCTGGACGCCGCCCACGCCCACCTCTGCACAATACTTACCCGTGCCTCGCGCCAGCCCCAAGCGGCGCCAGCTTCGTGCGCAAAAATCTCTCCAAAGCCCAGCATCAGACCATTGAGAAACGGAATAAATAGGTTAATGGCACAGGACTGAAGCAGGTGCACCCATGGTATGTGCTTCTGCACTACGACATGCTCAGCCTCCAGGTCCGAAAAGTCCGAGTCGTCCGCCCCAACGAACTCACTCTTGTCCAACACCTTGGCCATGGTTCTTAATAATAAGTCGTCACGATCGTGAAAAGTCTCGATCTGACAAAGCTAATTGAGGACGCGATGGACGCGACAGACGCGCCTCGGGCCTCTGAACCGGGAATCCAGCCCACCGGCGACCCAGTCGACGATCCTGTAGAGATCCAGGATCCAAATTACCTGGTATGGAAGAAAAATGCCGCCCACGTCTACAACACACTAGTCACGGCATCCCTACCGTGGCCGTCGCTAACCGTCGAGTGGTACCCGTCAGTTGACATCACAGCGAGCGAAACGAGCCAAAACCTGTTGCTTGGAACGCGCACGCTCGGCCAAATGCCCGAGTATGTGCGGATTGGCCGTTTGACTCTCCCCAAGACCCTTTCTGTGTCGCTCGACAAGTACGACCCGGAGACAGGCTCCTTTGGCGGATTCACTCCTCAGAAAAGGGACATCGGGTTCCAAATTATCCAGCGCATTGACAACCAGGGCGAAGTCAACAGGGCGCGATATATGCCCAAAAACCAAAACATCATCGCAACCCTCTCGTCTACGGGACAGGTCGCCGTGTTTGACGCAACGCACTACCCGTTTAATCCTTGCGGCACATACAAGCCTGACATTGAGCTACATGGGCACTCTGCGGAGGGTTTTGGTCTGGGCTGGTCGCCGCACATTGAAGGCATTCTGGCCACAGGCGCTAACGACGCCAAGCTCCTGATCTGGGATATCACAAAGTATGACTCGTCCACAGGGACGCTGACTCCCCTGCAGTCCCTTCAGGCCCATGATCAGGCGGTGACTGACCTGTCCTGGCACCCCCGCCATCCAGAGCTGCTGGTGTCGGTCAGTGACGACAAGTCCATGGTCGTGTCTGATTGGCGTTCACCTAAGCCAATGCTAAAGGCTGATTTCGGGCAGGAGACACCGCTGTCTGTCGAATACAACCCTTCAAACGAGTACCTGGCTGCAGTGGGGTTGTCGCAGGGGTCCATTGAGCTCTGGGACCTACGGGCAACTGCGTCGAGCATACACACGCTCAAGAGCCACGCAGATGCCTGTGTAGCTGTCAGATGGAACCAGCACTGTCCTGTCCTCTTAGCTTCTGGTTCCCAGGACTCGTCGGTGTTGGTATGGGACGTTTCGCGCGTGGGCGACGACGAGGTGGATACTTTGCGCTTCAAGCATGGTGGTCACATGTCAGCTATCGCCGACGTGGCCTGGAACCCGGCGAGACCAACAATGTTGGCCTCCGTAGGTGAGGATAATTCCCTGCATGTGTGGGAACCCAATGCCGAGATTTTAGCAATCGGTGGCCCTATGTGACACATATGTGGCTTGAGGCTATATATTTATTTCAAAACATCTAGCGCTTTGATAAATAGGGTTAGATGCTGCTTTTATTCCACTGGCCGTCGGTTAAACTCTTTGGCCGCCGACAATCTGGCACGCATGCTTTTGGATATACGAGGTTTGTCTGCGCCGTCCTGAATGCGTAGTGCGCCGGTGGTTACTTGCTTGGGTCCCTGGCTCAGATCGCCGACCCCGAACGCAACTCTATCGTTGCGTTTTTGAAACTCGGTCGGAAGGTACTTTTCCTTGTGTCTGCGGAATCGTTTGCCGCCGCGGCGTTTTCCGACGCGATCTTCGGGTACAGGCAGCGCTTTTCTGAGCGAGTTAGGTGGCGGGGCTCCCAGCTTGGATAAACGTGTCTCAATCTGCTCGCGCCAGGCCGCTCCTTGGGACCCGTCACGACTAGAACGCGCAAGATCCACCCTGGCCGCAAGCACCAGCTTGCCCGCGATTATACGAATGGCTTGCCGGCAGTACTGGCGGCTCATGTGCTGCAGAAGAGGGTCCTGGCCCAGGATGCCTTCAGATCCAAGTTGGGCCGGGGACTTTCCTAGCGAGTTTTTCTTTGGCCCTCCAATTGCATGCATATTCCCGGGCGGCGCCCTCGCCATCCCAGCCAGGCCGCCTAGGTAGGAGAACAAACGAACAGCTGTGTCCAGTGAGATGATTTCCAGCACGTTCGGGGCGACCTCGCGAAGATGTTCTCGGGCGATACTGGCGATCTTCCCTTTCAGAACGGCAAGTTCGTGTACTTTCGCGCATAGACTGTCAATCAGCTCAACAGACGCAGGGAGCAGAGTTTCACCTGGAACATCCACAGTGCTCATCTGGATGATCATAGACGTTGGCTTGCCAACGATCACTGCAACTTGGGACTCGATCTCGGGATCTCTTCTGATCCTGACTGGATCGTTCCCAAGTATCGACACAAGTGACGCATACTGGATGGGATCCGCAACGATTTTCTCGAGCTCGGGAAGTCGTATATGATACTGCTGCCGGATTTTGTCCGCGATGGCATCTATCTCACCATCTAAAACGGGGCTTTTGCTGTTGAGGTTATCCACTAGTGCAGGGTTGACGCTCCCGTGCTGCAGACATTCAGATACCAGCTCTTCTATGTCTGCAACAAGAGAGCCTGTGTCTTCTTTTGATAGCTGCTTGATGATAGCTGCATTATCTGGCTCGGCGTCGGAATCTTCGCTCAGACCCGCTAAAAGCTCGTCAATGGACGCCATATCCTAACCAGGATTGTCAAAGAGCGCGTGACTGCCCCGAGTTCAGTAGGCCCGTGCTGAAGAGCCAACAGCTTGAACAATCAACAACTTAGAGAACCGAGACTTTGTCATCGCCATGGACCAGCCGTTCTTTGCAGAGCACCGGACCAAGCTGGTGTTGGAAATTGAGCAGGCGCTCGAAGAAATGGTTCGAAATGTGCACAAATTGACACAAAACACCCAAAACCTGGTTTATGTTGGTCAGGACTACCTAGCTATACAGGAATTGTGGCGCGCGGCCCGAAACTGTAAAGAGGATGGTGGGGGTGAGGGCGCGCGGCCACAAAGCGCGCCGGGGATGCGCACGGGGTTCATGTAGTTGCGATGTCCTTGCGAGGGAGACCTGCTCAGCTCGCGCTAATAATTAGTTCAGATAATGATACAGTGTCGGCGCTTGCGGCGTGGCTTTGAAGAGTGCGGGGGAACCAATGCGTCCGGCAGAGTCGTTGGAGGTGCAGCCTGCGTAATTGGGGTTCCTTGTGATGCCTGGGGTCCCTGATAGTCGCCTATAGTGCTTTGGCGCTTACTCTGTGGCACGGATATTCCTAGCTGCTTGGCCTCTCTCAGCACGTACCGCTCATGGGGGTTCATAGCGACGCGCAGTGCCATGCTGAATACATCCTTGACGTTTGCACCAGTCTTTGCCGAGCACTCAAGTAGCGCAGATGCATTGTACTTGACAGCTATCCTGACTGCCTCTTCTCGCGTCACTGTCGACTCCGTGGCCCGGGTGTCGCTTTTCAGGCCAACTAGAATGTAGGGCACGTCGGGGCAGTAGTGCGCAACCTCGGGGATCCACTTGTCGTACGTGTTGTCCAGGGAGATGGGATTATCAATGCTGTAACATATCACCACGATGTCGGTCTCGGGGTAGGAGAGTGCACGGAGACGGTCGTAGTCCTCCTGACCTGCGGTATCCCACAGTGCCAGCTCAATGATCTCAGGGCCCTTGCGGACGAGCGTCACGTAGTTCTCAAACACCGTCGGGATATACGTCTCCGAGAACTGGTCGTTCTTGTATCTGTTCAGCAGCGAGGTCTTACCACATCCTCCATCTCCTACGCACACGAGCTTGAGATGCAGGTCCGGCACGATATTTTCTGGGCTAGTGCCCGCGTCCCGCTGTGTCTGGTGTCCATGCAATATAGTGGACGAGCCGCCCCCGCCCAGTGCCGCTCGAGTGGCAACTAGTGGCTGTGCGAGGAACGAGCGTCGCTTCTGAGACCGCAAGTCCATGCTCGGGCCCTCGTCTGCTGTTCGTGCCGGTGTAAACAAAGCCGCGCGAAGCGATTACACTAGCGGCCCGACAACAATTGTTCAGATCGTAAGCAGATCTTTTGGCCGCACGTGAGCCTACTAGAGGATTGTCGAAGAAAGCGGGGACTTTCGACTGGAGGATGAAATCGCCGACGACCTAGCTGCTGAGACTTTCGGGACAATGACCGAGGTAGCACCAACAGCATTCAAAAAAGCATTTTGCTAACAAGGAGCGTGAAAACACGAAGTTTGAGCCAGGCGATGATGCCACCGAGGGCTACTGGTAGCTGAACTGGCTCTGAGAGAGAAAACTGCTCGCGTAAGACACTGCCACGCAGTAAACAAACAATGTTATTGTTTACCGTTGTCATATGATCAAATGCAGGATCAACTATTTAAAGAGCCGATAACCTATCCTCTGATAGGGCCACCAGGTCGTTAATCAATAGTAACATCTTTCTTTGAATCCTATCCATCATTATGTCGGTTAGAGATATACCTCACCAGGCACGGGACCCACGGAGGATAGATCACTTATCAGCGTCGTCGTGACACTTCACTCACAGGCTCGTAGTTGCCACTTGTGGCCTAGTCAAAATGCACGGCAGAACAATATTGGCGTTTGCTTTTGAAAGTTTTCTCTCACCTTCCATATCTGATGTTTTAGCATTCCCAATCGGGCGGTGTTGCATAGGGGCCGCATAGGGAATCCCCTATTAGAGTTCCTTACAACACGTGTATTGATGACTTGTCCGCCACAGACAGGCCGCATTGTTTTATTTCAGATGCCTGCAGTGCTTGATCTCAATATCTTAACACTACACCTTTCCCCCTTTTGGACACACCTGTTACGCTTTTCAACCTCCGGGAAACATGCAGGACGTGGAAAACAGCTACAGAAAGTTCAAAGACTGGGAAGGACTCTATCGCACCGAATTTTCGCGCGACGCTTGGGTTCCAAACTATCCTTGTAGCAGTTGGTTCACCAAGTATTGGATACGCGTGAATGCTAAGTTGTACGCATGGGAATCAGAATAATGGGCATGAAATCTGGTCGTTTGGACTTGAACGTGACTATACAGATGAAGGTGGTGTTGCATTTCGAGAGATAGAAACATCACTGTGTCCCTACTTCACGGAATACGGATACGGGAACGACAGAGGGAACAAGTTGGGAATAGATGCATTACGGGGTCCGCAAATTGCGGTACTGAGGTGGACGTTTAAACCGGTATACCGTAAAACATATGGAAGATGGGGACACAAAGAGCGTTGGATAGAGGTGCTCAAAACACGGATCGGATGTCGCATCGGGGAAACTCCAATTTACGATGAGGACAATGTCAAGTTGCCGCCGAACGACCACTTTGCAGATTCAGGTTACCGCTATCAATCCTGGAGCCGCCGATTTTCTGGATATTTGAATGTTATGCACAGTATGCTGGAGGATCATAAAATGGATGACGTCTCGGTCTCTGGGGATCTCTTGGCTGTCGGGAATCACGTTTGACCTCGTTTGTTGCATTGAGTGAAACACGTGGCTTGTTCGTGTTCAGGAACATTGACTGCTATAGCAATTGTCCGGCAACTATGGTCCACATTGAAGACACAGACCCCAGAAGTGACCCCAAAAACCAAGTCTTGTCACTCGCACATGGTAGAAATTTCTTTATTTTCGTTACTGCGCGCGGCTGGCCTTATCGCTACGACAACGTTTCCCGCCAAGAATTTCCAAAGGAACCAATGGATCTAGTAGCTCCTGACACATGATTTATCAAGGTACGCGTCGACGTCTCGGATGATTTTTTTGCGCTTGTCACCGACAAAGGGGATTTGATTCTTGTTGATTTCAGGGACAAACAGTGCGGTCACCATGTGGCTCCAGTCAAAGTTGACCTGCCGTTTGTCTACGAGGTGGACATCGATTGTAATGTCTTTGACGTAGACTGGGATTGTCCAGCACTCTGTTTATACAGCACAGGGTCCCAACTTTATCGAGATGCCAAGGTTTGATCGTAAGTGGTGTATTGGTCGTAATTGTGGTAATTTGCGCTACCGTGTTCGCCGTCCTAATATTCCAAGGCACATCGGTTCCTCAATAGTAGCCGTAAGCCGGATCTCTACAGACCGCTCTCCCACATTGGTTTGGGCGGCTTCAAGCGAATGTAATGATACACTGCAGAAGCATAGTGCCTCGACCCTCCCGACTCATAGAGGGACGATAATACCAGATTAGTTGGTCTATTACAGTGAGGTTTTGGTTTCGACACGTCGGTTTGAGAGCGGTGCTGAGTTGGCACCTGATTGAAAACTACCGCCGCGAGCGCCTGGGTGTCGGTTGTGTTCTTTGAAGATCAGTTTTAATATCCCCACTGTGACGTTGAGCTTATCTGGAATTGATGCGTTAACCACTTCGGTTCGGTGCTTGGGCGGAGGGTAAAAAAAAAAGGCAAGTGAAGGTTCACATTGTTCCAGGCGTAGGACAGCTGGCCCAGTCAGGTCAAAGTGGGCCGGTCGCGGTGCTTGTTGCGCTTGTTTGTCCTTATTTCAACTTTTGTTTTTGGTTCAACTTTGTTAGATACCAATATCTCACGCTCCTTGGACCTCGTTAAGTAGGCTGATTAACCTGCATAGCGAAAGATGACAGTTTACTTTAAGCACAACCAAGGCAGTTAAATATGACCTCTTCGGCTAGCCAAGCATTGCTCGGAAAAGCGAGAAACCGAGGGTCATCTCGTGCACAGCAGCACCCCTCTGAGCAAGGGCGAAGGAATCTGTAGCCCAAATGCGTGCGCAGTGTGCCTGCATGATATGTCAACCTACGGCTGTAGGCCACAATTGCCAAGAGCGGCACAGTGCCAAACTGTCGTGACTCGAGCCACCTGTCTTGGTACCCCATATACTGGTTGCACTCGCACGTCCGGATCGGTCCCGTATAGCCACAGCCACGGCCACAGCCTTATCACTGCGGTGCGAGGCCTGCTTAATCACGAGATAACCGCCAGCAATTTTTCGCGGGGTAGGTCCACGCGGAGAATGACGAGGTCTGCGCACACAGCAGCAAACATAGAGAGCGCGGGCGGCGACTTGACGCCGGCTGTGTCGTCTTCTGAAGCGAAGGCTGGCAGCCCAGGCAGTCCGCTTGGGGCAGGCACGAAGCCGGTCGACCACTACAAGCTGCACATGAGCCCTCTGCGGTCTCGCCTACGCACAACGCTGCTGCATTACGTGCGGGCCGAGACAGAGCCGCTGGCGCGCTTTCAGAGGGCAGTCAGGACGAACGCTCTGGACCAGTACTTTGCCCTCACAGCAAATCTGGGCACCCACACGTTCTACATGATCATGCTCCCCTGCACCATATGGTCTGGGCACATTACGCTGGCTCGCGAGATGCTGTGGCAGCTGGCGCTCGGCGTCTACGTCACGGGCGTCATCAAGGACTACCTGTGCCTACCTCGGCCACGATCCCCACCGGTCCACCGCATCTCAATGTCTGGCCTGGCAGTGCTCGAGTACGGGTTTCCGAGCACCCACTCGTGCAATGCGGCCAGCATGGCGCTGCTGTTTGCACAGACGGGATTGGGCTGGAAAGGGCAGGCTGTGAATATCGCCATGTTCCTGTCGATCATTATCGGTAGACTCTACAACGGCATGCACGGCGCCATTGATGTCGCAGTCGGCTGCATTCTTGGCGTGGGTATCTGGCTGGCCCGCCTGTACGTGGGACCTCTCATTGACGCGAGTTTCACCCTGTCCGCGCCATCGCTGTGGCCCGTTGCCGGTCTGTTTGCATTCGTGATTGCAGCAGTACTGTCACACCCGCAGCCGGTCGACAACTGTCCCTGTTTCGACGATTCCGTGGCATTTCTGTCTGTGATGCTGGGGCTTGATCTGGGTGCAACGTATCACGTCTTGCGGGGCCGGGAGCTCCAGGCCGCCACTGCAGTGTATCCGGGCTCGTATTTACCGGTGCGAATCGCGATGCGGTTCGTACTGGGAGTTGCTGTCATTGTTGCGTGGCGGGCCGTCATGAAACCTGTTCTGCTCCGGACTCTGCCCTCGGTGTTGCGGACGCTCAAGAGCCACGGTATCGACGCCCCCCGACGCTACTTTATCTCGGCTTCGGACTACGATAAAATTCCGGCAGATATCTCGGACCCGCTATTGCCAGAGTCACCTCGGGAGATCGCCCAGGTGATTCGGCGCGTGCGGAAGGCTCGCGGACGTAGTGACAGTGTGGGACCGCAGTCGGCTGCCGACGTCTACGAAGCCCTATCCAAACAGCACGAAGATGGCGACAGCAGCGATGCTGGCCAGCGTGTCCCTAACAGTGGTATGGCGTTCAGTAGACCCCGCTACGACGTCGAGGTAACCACCAAGATAATTGTGTATGCGGGCATACCGTTCTTGGTGGTCACATTCTGCTTCTATCTTTTTAGCCTCTTGAACATATAATTGCGGTTAGCTAGAAATAGTGGTGGTCTTTGACCCGTATGCAGCCAACTGAGACTTGAGACACGCCTGTTTGCCAGCGGCCTTCAAAAACTGCAACGACACGGGCACTTGCTGTTCCATGGCCGAGTCCCATGTCCACTTGGCCCGAACTGGGTCGCTCCACATCGTGGCTGCTCGCATGTTGACGGTCACGAGTGGATCTGTGAGGGCCTGGTTCTGGTAGGCCCACCACATGACACGGTCTAGGTGCTGGGGCTTGCGGAACTTTTGGAAGCCCCGTGCCAGCTTGTAGAACAAGTGCTTGGACTCGCTGGTGACTGGTATCGGAGCCCTGGGGTCAAAAAACCTAGCCTTGACGACTTTCTCTCTCACAAACGGGAGATCGGGCCTGTAGGATGGCACACTGCTCAGCGTCAGCGGTGGCGGAAGACTGTCAAACGGCAGCGGTAGCAGCTGTGCATAGTTGGAAAATAGGCCCTCGTTTCCCGACTTGGTGGCTAGATCCAACGCGGCGGCTAGCATACCGAGGCCAAGAGGTACTCGGCTCATCATCAGCGAGTCCAGCACTACCTGGGCTGGCTTGAAGTAGCGACGTGCGTTGAGCTCCAGCACAAGTCTTACCAGCGTGCTGACGGCCGGGGTATCGGCATGCAGGAGGAGTTTGGCGAGCTCCCTGAGAAAGCCGGGCTCGGTGGACTTTAATAAATAGTTGAGTTTCTGCACGAACATGGTCTGCGTTTCCTCGCGCTGAGATGGCATCGTGTCGATGCGGTCTACGAATTCCTGCAGGGACTCGGATTGGGGTAGATCGTAGCTGTTAAATAGGAAGCGTTTTGCGGCCTGCGCAGTGTCGTCGTCCAAGTTTTCGAGCGTTGAGCGGTTCACGTCAACCAGCTCCGGTCCCTCGAGGCTCGTGGAAGGTGGCTGCATGTCCCCAAAGTCCTTGGATGCCTCTTGCTCGAGTAGCGCCTGTTCCATAGTCCCGTAGATCATGAACTGCTCCACAATGCGGCGTGAGGCTGCCTGCAGCCGGGTCGACTGTACCCGCGGATGGCCAAAGATGGATGTGTCGGACGGATCGAGCTTGAAAAAGTCGGTGAACTCCGGAGACCCATTATCGCAAAGCGAGCGGAGGGTACCCGGCTGCCGCGTGCGTGCTGCCAGCAGTCGCAGCGACCCTGCTCGCCGGCCGGCCTTAGCGCCTGTCAGCATCGGAGTACAAACTGCTGGACAGACAATGATCGGGTTGGTGTTCAAAGGTTATCTGGAGGGCGTGACCGACTTCAAGTTCAAGGACTCTGTGGCCGATCCGTTCTACTTTACATTTATCGTGCAGTGCAGCAAGTGCCACGAGGTGCATGACAACGAGGTCAAGTTCCAGCAGCATCACCAGGAGCAGCTGCCCAACTCGCGCGGCGAGGCTAATTTCATTCTCCGCTGTAAATTCTGCGGCAACGTGGGCCATCTGAACGTCCATATTGACGACAAGGCGGCATACACCAGCGACCTGGCGGGTAAGCCCAAGACGCTTGCCTCGTTCGATCTCCGCGGCATTGATCTGGTCAAGTTTCAGCCCGACGGCGAGTTTTCGGCAAAGTCAGACACCGGCAAGGCTACATTCCAGCTGGAATTTGAAGACGACGGTGACTGGTTCGGTTACGACGAGGACGCGGGTGCCCAGGTGTCGATAACTGAGACAGAGTGGACAATTGCGAAACAGAAGTGATCGGAGAGCGGCTGGACTAGATCTTGTCCTACTAGTGTTTGTCACAGGCAATATCAGTTTTGGGCCAATTTTTTTTTTCATGACTTTGCAGGAATCGTGACACCCCACCATTAGTCGCACTTTTCGACTCTGATCCGCGCAGTTCGGCTCTCGCTGAACGTCCTATCTATACGCTATACGTAGCATCTTTCCTTGTCTCTGGAGCGTGTCTACATATCTCACCTACTGTCAATTCCGCCAAGACCATAATGTGGTTGTCTGCGGCATTTCGTGCCCATCTACTTATCTAGTTTACCCAAGCTGGATAATGTGGGGGAGGAGGGATGGCTACCAACTCTGATTAGTGAGACAAGTCACCATGAAATTTATCACTACCAATTTCGTCCAGTGCGCGGTGCAGTCGTGCGCTCGGTCGTCTGACGCATTTCCTCTGAAATACGAGGACACCCAGCTGGTGAAGCGCAAGGTCGATTTTGATCCGACGTTCATGGCCAACATACTCGTCAAGCTGGACTGGGATGCCATAGTGAAAGTCGGGCAGCAGCTGGGAAACGAGAGCATCCCCCAGAGCAAGCCCGAGATGGCCGCCCCGCCTGCCGAAGAGGACGAGCATCTACTGAAAGCGCTCCACGAGCTGCTGCTGGAGACGCAGATCGAGGAGGGCAAAATGGTGTGCAGGAACTGCGGGCATATTTACCACATCAAGAACTCGATCCCCAACTTTCTGCTGCCTCCTCATCTTGCATAGAGCCGCTAGCCGGCATAACTTATTGTAATTCTGTATATTCTGTTCCGCTAACTGAAATATTGGCGTTTGCGGATTACTTAACGGCTGGCCGGCCGTTTTCGCGTCACCCACCAACCACCCGCAGAGGCAGACTAGCGTGGCTGCTATTTACTATACAGCCGAGTGCCCAAACCATAATACCCCCATAATCACGTTTCGGCCCGGCGCCATGGGATGTGCGTTTCTCAGAAATGCACTGGTCCCCGGAGGCGACGGGTTAGTCGCGTGGGCGGTTTAATGGCACCGCCCAACGCATATTTTTTGCCATCTGCTCGGCTGTCCACATACGGTAGTGGGCTGCGGTGCGTCTGTGCGGGTAACTGGGCGCGGTGTAGAGACGAGGAATCCTCCGGGATAATGGTCCTGCCATGTCCCTTGTCCCACCCGGGTGTAAGTATCAGCGTGAACTGGGCCAGCACTAACCTCCACCGGTAAATAGACGAGTGTAGGAGAACCACCGGTAAATGGACGAGGAGGGTAGGAGAACTACCGGTAAATAGACTAGGAGCGTAGAAGATGCACCGGTAAATAGACTAGGAGCATAGGAGATGCACCGGTAAATAGACTACGAGTGTGTAGAGTTATCTGTGCCAGCCGGTCTGTCGGTGTGAGCTATTTGCTGTCTATTGCTTGGTTTGTGCAGTTTTTCATGTCGACCAGCTTGTCCTGGCACTTGGTCCGGAAGTCCGGGTGGGCGCGAATGCAGTCTTCGTAGGCACCCATCTGGTCCTTGCAGCGCGCCACGATCCGAATGAATGTTGGGGCCGTCTGTTTGGCGCACGTCGCAAGCTCCTTCTGTTCGTCAATGCATGCCATTGCGTCTCCCTTGCCGAGACAGCTGTAGTACTTGAGGAACTGGGTCGGGCAGTACTCTGCGATCTCGCCCACCAGCTGCTGGTCCACGAGCATCGACATTGTCAAGTGTCTTAGATCTCTGACAAACTAAGTCAAAGCCTGTGCTGCTTAATCTGGCTGGGATGATTTAAGCACACATTTTTGACGAGGGCCCACCTGTGGGCTAGGGCCACATCGCGAACTCCAGCGCGACCACGCAAACACGCCCGTTTGCCTTAGTGCGAGTGCAGCCAGTGCGACAGCAATGCTCAGTATCGGGGACTCGGTACTCCTGCCACAGGGCCAGACGGGCGTTCTGCGCTGGACCGGCCGAATTCACGAAAAACCCATCGAGTATGCCGGCGTCGAGCTTACGGGCCCCTACGCCCAGGACGGCAAGCATTCGGGCGAGTTCGGCGGCCACAAGTACTTTGAAACAGAGGTGCCTGGTGCGGGGCTATTTGTGTCCTATTCCAAGCTGGTTAGCGCCAACGTGCACACCCCTATTGCCCAGCTTGACACCGGCCGAGTGCCTGCATTTACGCAGAGCTCTTCGCCTTCCCGCGAGGGCTCTGTCCGTAGCGCCAGCAGGGCATCCCGGCAGGGGTTTCGGCCGCGGCAGGACCTGTTCCTGGCGTCGCCGCAGCTGGACTCACCACCAGACAAAGAACCCCACGGTTCCGTGGGGTACCACAAGCTTCGACGGCAGCTCGAGGAGAAAGACGCCAAGATTGCCCAGCTCAAGCTGGCCCTTGACGACAAGCGCCAGGAGTTCCGCACCGTGATCAAGAATCTCGAGGACGACCGCGACTCCATTGCCGACCACTACGAGGGGCTGGTAGGCGAGCTGACGAGCCAGCTGGAGCAAAAGAGCCGCAATGGCGCCGAAAGCACCACCGAGATTGCCGGGGAGCTGGAAATCCAGCGCGCTGCGCTCGCTGCCATGCAGAATAAGCTCATGGAGGAGCACGACCAGATGAACGAGCGCGTGGCAGCCGCGAGGCGCGAGGCGAACGAGGCAAAAGAGGAGGCGGACCGGCTCCGCAAGCTCGATGGCCACGATCAGCTTGCGCTTATGATGAAGGACTTGCAGGACCAGGAGGACCGGTTGGCAGAGCTCCAGAGTTGCGCAGAGGAAATTGACGATCTGAAGCAGGAGAACGCAAAATTGCGCGAAAGGTGCGCCAGCCACGACTCTCTAACCAAGACTTCGGAAACTCAGCTCCAAGAACTTGAGACGCTGCGCCAACAGGTTTTGGAGCTAGAAGTGGCGCTCCCACCACCTACCCAGAAAGTCCCCGACACGTCGATTCACGCCGCGATTGAGACAGACGTGGCTGTGCAGCAACAGCGCGAGCAGGATCTCCGTGCGCAGCTCTCGGAAAAGATGATGCAAGTCGAATCGCTTCTCGGGGAACTCGAGGCAGCGAAGGCTACCGGCAACGGTCAATCTAAGCTAGCCGCCGAGAATGAATCCCTTCGCAAAGAGCTGGCCACCATGCGCCGAAGCGAGATGGAGATACGGCATGAGTTGGAACAAGCTCGTGAGAGGATGGCCCAACTGGAGCTCGACCGTGAGGATGCCACGAGAGCACTTGAGGAACGTGTGCTGAGTGATGCAGAACTGAACCACACGGAGTTGAGCGGGGAAGCAGCTGGAGAGGGCTCGCTGGCACCAAATGGTGGCTCTAGCAACCAACGCGCCTCTCGCGACACTGGTTCGCTCGACTTCCCTGTGCCCCATGCTCCAAAGGGGGCGAAAACTGAAGTTGCATCGTCCGCTGCCAAGGCCACAGACGTAGGGCCAGTCCCAGATGTGGACAAGGCCATTGATCTGGCTGCCGGGCGTGAGCTCTGGTGTGGGTTATGCGAAAGATCTGGCCACACCGCGGTCGACTGTCCCTTTGAAGACTAGAGACCCGTCGCATCTAAATAGCTGTACATGAATTAACCTATTCCACGACCCCACCTTATTGCGCGAGTTTGTGTAACGTGGCTGTCACGGCCGCTGTCGCGGCCTCCACGACAGTTTTAGCAGCGTCCGGCTCAACGACCCCTTTGGGCACCGGCCGACCAAATACAAAGTCAACGTAGCAGGTCACAAGCCCAGCACAGGCGGTGATCAGACCAAACCAAGCAGGCGTTGAGTCCTCTCCACGGGTCTCTGGCTCGTTGAGGTACTGCTGGAGAGCAGTGAATAGCGAGCACCACGACAAGATTTTCGATCGCATGAACATGGCAGCCACAGGAAGCGAGTTCGAGAACGCCGTGGTGGGTGCCCCCTTGTTGCTCCGCGGTGTGTGCGCGTAAGGAATCGCCAGATCAGGTCGACGCTTATCGGCTGCCATGATGTTACCTACGATACGTAATCTCCTTGGGTCTGTGAGATATTGGCAGAGCTGGACGGTGCAATGAAAGTTAGTTTATCTGATATAAAAAAAAGCTACAAGCAAATGCACCTAAAGTAAACCCTGCGGGAGTTTGGAAAAGTCCAGCTGCTCCTGGTAGTCGCTACCCGCGCACGTGTAGGACAGCCGCAGCCTCAGTCTGAGACTGGCGCCTTCTGGCCCAGTCACTTTCATGTTTTGTTCAACCTGTTGACCGGGGAGGATTGTCGAGGAAGAAAGCGGCTGAAGAGATAGCTTTTGTGATTTTGGAACCGCAGCTTGAAACACCAAGTTGTGTACGGTTTCGCCGGAACGGTCGCTGAAAATGGCCCGGAGCACAGCACATCCAGCAGACTCTTTATGGGCCACGAACTTGAGGCCCACATGCGGCCCTTCATATGCTGTGTGAGACTCGTCGCTCCGTCCACTCTGACCCAATCCGGATGCAGAAGACGCCGGCTGCTCGAACAGGTCAAGCACACCGGCCTGTGTCGAAGCAGCCTTGGCACCAGACGTCCCCGATGTATGCTGGGATCCAGTACCAAAAATATCTGCCAGGAGATCGGCTGAAGCAGCGCCTTGGGCGTCAGACCCGCCCTGTGATATGTCGTCGCCCAAATCCAAGAGGTCCGCTACGGCCTTTTTGGCGGCCACAGAGGGGCCTCCACCAGCACCAGAAATAGGGATTCTCTTTCTGCGGCGCACCAGAGCACGGGACATGGCCTTTGCATGTTGCTGCTCCAAATCCTCTCCGAACTCTGGCGCAGGCATCTTTGCAAGTACTCCCTTGCGAAGACCACCTTTGGTAAACAGGACTGAGTACTCGACAGCACGCTGCTGAATCTCTGTATTGAGAGAATCTTCCCTGCTCTGCAGCGCCACGCGTATTCTCTCGAGCTGGCTAGCACTCGATAGTCGTGTAGACAGTTTCACGAGTCCATTGATGCAGTACTCCTGAATAACAGGCGTCGCGTTTGGGCCCGAAAACACAGCCAGGACGAGATCCACAAGGCTCGACTCGCTGACCTCGATTGTCTGGTCGTCGTAATTGAACCTGGGAGCCTTGAGCAGCTGGTCAGCATACTCGCAGATAAGCCACAGTGCAACCACGACCAGTCCCCACTGCGACATGTCTCGCTTAAGAGCAACGTACAGCTTTTCGATCGTGTAGAGCTGCAGGTCGGGCGCACCGATCACCAGCAAAATGAACGCGTTGAGGATATTCTCCTTGGTCTGAGACCCGGCCAAACTGAACGCACGTAGCAGCGTGTCGATGTGCCACCTTTTGTTGGGGGCAAACCGCTCGCTCGCCAACGCAATCTCGGACACAATTTGCGTCTTAAACTCTGGGTCGGATGTTTCTAGAAATGTGAGCAGCTCGCGGACCATCACCCGCACGTTCTGCTCGTTGATGAGCGCATAAGAAAGCTCGAGGGCCCTGCGTTTTATAGAGACATCGGGGTCCGAAAAGCACTCGATAATTGTGGCGCGGTGTCGCTGCACTGCTACTGGTTCAATACTGACCACCTTGAGCAAGGTGTTCAGGGCCACATACCTCGTGTTGTTATCCCTGTTGGACAGGAACTTTCCGAGAATGTTGATTCCCAGCACCCGTAAGGACGATTCGGCCTCGATACCGAAAATAGCAAGCACGGCCTCGTAGAGAACCGCATTGCCAACATTCTTCGACGAGTCCGTGTTGGTAGCCACGGCAGCCAGAATGTCGCTCATCTGCTCCGACAGATCCGCGTTGTCCTGGCCTATGGCGCGTAGCAGGCGGATAAGACGGGTCTGCACGTACGGATCAGGGATGCCCTGGACGTCGTACTCGGGTGAGAACCCCGAGTTGCTCAGCTTCCTGAGGGTCCCAATTATATGAGGCAGCAGTGGCGCAAATTCTGTGACGATGGCCGGGTTGTTGTCGAGCATGTCGGTGGCCAGGGACGCACCGCAGAGCAGGACCCCGTGGTTGGACTCTGCCAGAAGCATTTTGCAGTGCTCGATGAACATCTCCTCGAGCTCTGGCACGCGCCTCACAATTCGGAGCGCGCACAGGGCAGCCTTTTTTTTGAGGTAGGAGTTGGACGACGTGATGAGCTTCTCGATACGTGGAAACAGGTCGCGTGCCATAGAGGTTGAGGCGATGTTGGCAAGCGTACACAGAGCGAGCGACACCACGTACTGGTTCGGGTGCGTGAGATCAGTGTCCAGCGAATTGGTGATAAGCATCAGAACCTCCTGGTTCTCGTCCAGCAGCAGCATGGTGCCCAGGTACCCTAGCCGCTTGTCCGCGAACTGTGGGGACGCAATCAGCTTGAGGCACTCGACCTGCCCGAAATGCGTACGCTCGCCCAGCGTAAATAAGTAGAGCAGCTTGGCCACATTGGCGCGTCTGGTCGAGTGCGAGATGGCCTGGTCGCGGAAAGAGGTGCGAATTGCTGCACTCTCCTTCTGGATCACCGTGCGCTCGTCTGCAAGCGTTTTCGCCGCGCGAACTGCCTTGATGAAGGACTTCAACGACCCCATCGCCTCCTGTTGTGCGTACGCGGGGCAGACTGCTGGCCTTCAAGGGAAGATTGAACAGACGACTCGCCGACTAAGCGCTCTCGGTGACTAAGCACGAGGGCCTCAAGTATCACCAAACTAACCAGGCGCAGGCGCCTAGCTTGGGTTGCGACTGTTGAGCTTGCAGGGACTCCCGCACAGCAGGACAAGGGTCACACTGCGGCAAGCGCAAGACCGTGGCTCAACGAGCGTCCTGCAGCCTCGCCCCCGCTACCCCCCGTGCGGCACGCATGCGAAGTAAATGCAATGCAACGCGGTCAGTAGTCGCAGTTATGTCGAGCGCCTGCTGTCTGAGCCGCTAAGCATTGCCACGCAGCGGTAGGTGGGGTTCCAACTGGCTACGTTGGGACTCTTATCTGCTTATCGGCCCTTACCCTCGCGGCTTACGGTGGCACCCAGTGCTGACACAAGAAATAACGACGAGACTGGAGAAGTCCTGGCAGCACGAAAAGGCGGTCTCGCTACAAAGCGCGCCAACTGGACTTGGTTCCCGCAACGATAGGACACGCTCGGTGCCGGCTGACTATGGGCCCTAACAAGGCTACCCGTGCTCCGGCTGTGTCAGATCGCGCTCTGGGAGCTGCAGGCCTCAAAGTAGATGAAACTGCTGCTGGTGCAGGCCGCCGGCACATCTTTGACTACTGTCTGGGAGAACCCCAGCAACTTGCAAGTTCGCACTCGGGCGCTATTGACATGGCCGTGAGCCTCCAGGAGGAGGCCGTATTTTTGCCCGCCCGTGTCCAAGGCGCGAACCGCCGCCAGGACCGTGAGCGCTCGCAACCTGTGAACGTACCGCGGGGTCGCCGGTCAAGCCAAACTGGCAGGCCGTCTTCCATCGGCTCACCGGGGCAGCTCACAAATGTTCTGTCGAGGACGTTTTCACGTGGGGCGCCCGAGCCAGCGCTCCCCGAATCAATACCTGCGGACCCGCAGCCCGCGTCAGACGAAGAGACTCCCCACTACGATGCCTCTATCGACGTGTCCGGGACCTCGGCAAGCCTATTTGGTGGGACGCCTGGCGAACCCGGCGCGGTCGGGGCTGTCCTGCGTGGATCGGTGATCCTGAAATTGACCAAGCCTACACGCATCAAGGAACTCAGTCTCGACTTCTACGGCGTTAGCCGCACGTTCTGGAGCCTAGTACCCCAGCCGACGGTTTTGATAGATGCACCGCTCCCATCGTCAGCGGAGATTGAGGACGTAGTTTACTTTGGCCACCACCACTGGGACTTTATGCCCATGGACCACTTTGGTGCCACCTCAGCGAGCTATAGCCGCAGCAGCGAGGGTTTGAGCTCTGTTTGCTGTGCCAGCGATCTATACGGTGCCACAACAGCGATTTTCCGCGACGCTCCCACCAAAGTGCATCACGCAAAGCGCAGCGAGTTCTTGTACAGTGATACCTGCAAACGCACTTCGCCGGGAAGCCAGGGTGGTCCCCAGCTGGCGGTTTTCACGCCCCTGGGCACGCCTGTGCGCAAGCTCAAGACCGGTTCAAATTCGCCAGACGGTGTCATGTATCCCGCTGGTGAGTATGTATACCACTTTGCCGTCATGGTTGACTCCAATTGTCCGGAGACCGTTGTCGAGCCCAACGGCAAGCTCGTGTATGTGCTTGTACCGCGGGTGGTGAGAGCAGGCGCGTTTGCCCCGAATCTGTCGGGACACTTGAATATTAATGTCATCCGCTCCCCGCCGTCGGACGTCGAAACAATTCACTCCCAGCCCATCCAGTTGTCAAGAATCTGGGACGACCGGCTTGTCTATAGCGTGAGTCTTGCCGAAAGATACGTCACACTAGACGTGCCCTCGAGCCTTCGCGTTTCTCTCATGCCCCTGCCTGGCGGTAATGTCATGGTTCACCAGGTGAGGGTTTATATCCTGGAGATGGTGGCCTACACATACTCACCCGACCCAACTATTCGAACGTCTGATTCGTCACTTCGGCTCGTGGTGTACCAACGAAATGCTCCAATCGACATTGTCAGTGGAGAACGAGTTGTTGGTAATCTGTTGCACCCTACCGAACCGACCCAGTTGGGCTGCGAGGTTCTTGTTTCCACTACGTCAGATCGGGCTATCCAGGAGGTGCCCCAGGCGTATGGCCGAGGACGGCTTGGCGAAAAGCGCTTTGCTCAGCCCGATGTTACCAGCGACTATGTGCGCGTGAGACACCGCTTGATTGTCACGTTTCGGGTTTCCAAAAAGGACGCTGGTGATACCAAGAGACATCACTTTGAGGTAAAAATAGACACCCCCGTTATTCTATTATCAAAACTGTGCGTTGACGATAACATTAATCTCCCGGTCTACGACAATGATATCAGTGTCCCGGACCCCGAGGGACCGCCTTCTTTCGATGATGCGTTGTCGCATCAATTGGTAAGTCCACCAGGGAACAATCCGCCAGGGGATCGGAAATCAGCATTTCAACAAGTTCCATCGTCCAGCGATGGACCCACCACCAGCGCCCCTCTCTCTGACCCTAATCAACCGGCCAGTGACCAAGAGCAATCTGCGCGCATGTACGAATCTCTCGACCCAGTTTCTCCTTCACAGGAGGACGCTGGGGGGGACTAAATTATACTAGATAATGAATGATCCTTTTATGACGGGCTATAGCATAGCGCCTCATACAACTCTGACGTCACCATGAGACTCAAAGATGGTACCCCATTGAATATGTGTAAACGCCTACCGTCAGAAGGCACGGAACAGCCAAAGTCCAAGGCATCTCAATGAAACACCAGATGCCCAGCGTACCCAGGGGAGGAGACTTTTGCATAGTCGCATAATAGCCTTCTTCGTTGGAGATGTATACAAGGTAAGAGCCAATGAAGGCACCAGCACCGATTAGAAGGAGCTTTGCCCACAGTTTGTGGCGATGCGGGTGAAACGTGTGGAAAAGAAAAAAGAGCACGGGTATGGAAACCCAGCAGTCTTTCAACGCCAATCCCACCGTGACGTCCTGCCCGTACTGATATCTGACTAGGATCGCTAATAGGAAATGGATAAAGGTCAGGGGTAGTACCAGCCAATAGCCTTCGTCGAGTATCGTATTGAGCTCCTCTTCATCCTTTGGGCTCAGTCCCGTCAATTGCCACTTGCCGCTGTCAGGGGCCTTGCTCTGACGCCGAGAGATTTCATCAACCAAAGTCATGTTGCGACAGGCATGAACAAGCTGGTCGGGGACAGACTAGAGTTGGGCAAAATCGCGTCACAACAGGAACTTGTGTTAGTTGTGACGTCAGTGTGACTATTTGTGCCATTAGAAATCTGTTATTAACGTCCGCGCTGTCCTATCATAGGACAATAAAGCTCGGAGGCTTGGCCAGAACGTAGAGGATCATTCACAGATAAAAATAATGCAACCATGGGAAGGGCCCATCGTTTAGAGTCGGCACATTACTGCGTCACAATAAACCTCCAAACTCCATACTATGTTCCGTGTCAGCAGGACGTAGAACGTACCTTACAACAATGGCATACTGTCTTACGGCACAACCTAACCACTGCAAAGGACAATTTAAACAATTTCTATGGCGCGGCTTTATTTCTAGCAACTAAAATTCGTTTTATTAACTCCCAGGCTTGTTATGTCCATATTCAAGGGTGCTCCATCGGAGTGCCATGAGCCTCGAGCGCTACCATGATCGTTGCATTATCTTATCTATAACCGATCCTCAAGTCTCCGAGCTCTATTGTCCAATGATAGGACAGCAGCGCGGACGTTAATAACGGATTTCTATATATCACAAATAAGCACACTAACGTCGCACCAACACAAGTTTCTGTTGCGACGGATTTTTCCCACCTCTAGCGCAGTCCACACTCGAACCACCCTAGTACCGCCAAAACAAGAACAAGATCGACCTCGTAGCGACCAGATTGGTGCAGGCTCCAACTCGCGGAAGGCCAACTTCATCACGCCGCCCAGTTTGCAGGGACAAGAGCTATTGAGCTATTGGGGTTATATTTAAATGCCACAGAGCATGCGTGGGTAAGAATAAGAAACATGCCCAACCTTTTTTAGAAGAAGATGCCCATGTCCATGTCGGACTCCTCAGACTCCTCCTTCTTGGAAGGCTCCTCAGCAGCAGCAGCATCGCCGGAGGCAGCAGCCTCAACAGCAGCAACGTCGCTACCAGCACCAGCGGAAGCACCGAAAGCAGTCAGGAGTGCCTTGGTGTCTTGCTTGGCTAGCGCCTTGGCATAGATCTGGGCGAAAATAGGCTCGACGTCGTCAACATTGGCAGCCTTGGTAAGAGCCAGGAGCTTGTCGGCGGTGATCTCCACATCGGAGTCGGCCAGGATGACCGCTGCGTACGAAACGGCGATGTTGGACATCTCTGGGCTCGTATCTATGGTTCGGGAGATTATGACGAGTCGTGAACAGCAGAGTGGGGCGCATATAGCCCTACGCCCTATTTCTGTGACTCCAGTTGTCACATGATTTGTATTGGGTAAACTTAGGTGAGCGAGTTGATGACAGGATCACATGCGCCATTGCCAGCGTCTGTCTTGGCCGTAAATGGGTAGCCAAGGGAGCGGCGTCCACACGGAGGAACCTTCTGTAATTCCACCTCCGGGTACTAGAGAGATCATAGATAAAGCGATCCCTCTGATTCTATCAGGAGGCAATGCCACGGCCAACAGGTTACTGTTAAACAAGCCTACAGTGTTTGCCTTCCTCAATACAGCCGATCCCTTCCATAAATGGTACGAATGGCGTCTTGACCAGGTGCGCCGAAGCGGCGTTGTGGGACAGGCTGGCGCACAGGGTACAGCCGAGCGCTGGGTACCGAGGGAACCAAATCCACTCGAGTTCTGCGCGTCACAGCCGCCTATGTCCTCGCGTGACTTCGAAATCATGAAACTAACTGCACTGAATGTGGCTCAAGATGACAGTTTCCTTGAAAAGTTGCTCAAGGACCCTGGGAGCCAGGATGGGTTCAGGTTTACCAAAAAGAACAGTTCGTTGCACAGCTTTTTCCAAAGTCTCGTCCAGCAGTACAAAAAGGTTCTTGATCCAACGCCCTCGATGAAGCAACGGCTCGAGGACTTCAAGGGACGTATGGACTTGCTTGAGCGGGCAGTGGGGAGAGCAGAGTATTGGGAATATCAGGCAGATAACTCTAAGGCTGCGCTCAAGCATGAGGAAAAGGAGAACCTTCTCTATGCTCAGATTGACTGGCAGGACTTTGTTGTGGTTGAGACTGTGGACTTTCAGGAACGGGATTTGAGCGCAGCACTTCCGAAAGCCCTTTCTAAAAGCGATGTGGAGTACGCGTCTATAGAGAAGAGAAGCTCCCTGTTGGACTTTGGAGCCGCTGATGCCTCATCGCGTCCTGACGCCGGCCACAAGCGCGAGCGCTTGTTCGTGTCGCCCTTCACTGGGGAAGAGATACCCGCATCTAAGTTTGACGAGCATCTGAGAATAATGACCCTGGATCCGCGCTGGCGTGACCAGAAGAAGCTCGAGCAGCAACGGCAGTCGAACAGCAACCTGACAAGTGCGCAGGTCACCGAGAATCTTGGTCGTATCACTGGCCGCCGTGGGCCACAGAAAGAAGAAGAGAGGGCCCGCAAGCGCCGTAAATAATCATTTGTCTAGCTAACACTAGAATGTCATGAACGATCAAGATCGCGCTGCCCATAGTAGTTGACGAGCACAAATCGGATGGCCTCAATCACCTGTGACATCTCTCTCGAGAGTGGTTGAGGGCGCGTTTCGTCTTTTCCCTTTTCCTCGTCACACCCCCCGCCGCACTCTATGCGATCATGCGCTGTATCTGGAAGCTCTGGCGTGTCCATTACGGTTTGGCAAAGGTCCAGTTGCCTAAACAGATCGCGCAACACAGATAGCTCGTCACCGGTTAGCACGTCTGGAGTGCGTAGTAAAAGTGCCCACGACCACTCTACTAGCCTTGGTGTCAACCTGTGACAAGACCATCGCGTTATGTACTGTGCAAGCAAAAACACATGTACATGATCCAGAGAAACAGGTGCATTATGGACTACAAAATCCTTCCACTCTGCACGGCTCGTGCAGCGCACTGGTACCGTGGGTAGGGCGCGGACAACTTCTACGGCCTTTCGGTAAAGCTCGTCCAGCGAGCTCAAAGGACCCAGTTCGCCGAACAGCTTCGTTGTGAGAGCAAACACCTCGGAGAACTGCACGCCGTCTTCGTAGCACAGAATTGCCTGATCCCGCGTGTTAGTCGGCCGCATGCGTGCCCGCTTACCGGGAGGGATTGATTGATCTTTTTTCTCCTTAATCTCTCCCACCCTGAATATGCGCGGTAGCCCGAGCGCCTCGTCACGCACTCTCTTTACATAGGCCTCGCCTTGCGGCACATCCTCTCCGTCTTGAGACAGCGGAAACGCAGCTCGCTGACCGAAATCCTGGTCGACAGGACCCACAGTGTCCATTTCAGTTGCTGCGAATACAGATACCTAATTGCCTCTAGCAGGGCCAGCTGCCAAACTAACTACCCTTCGCTGCTGACGCGGTTCTTTGTGACGTCATGACCAGTCTCGTGGTGGTAGCGCTGAGCGCTGGTTTGATCCTGAATCCACTGGAGTCGGTGCTCGTTACAAGTTTGGGGTTTGGACTGCTTAATGCTGTGACCGTGAACTACATGATCCCGCGTGCTGGCCCTTCCCTGCGACGCCTTGGTCTCCAAGGTAAGGACATGCTGAAACGAGACCAGCCGGTGCTGGCAGAGACCTTGGGAGCCGTTTGCGGTGTTATTTATTTATTCTCGCTCATATTCTTTATCCCGTTCCTGTTTTACAAGTACCTGGTCATAAACACCGTGGGCGGGGGGACGCGTGTGGACAGCCAACTGCAGGAAAATGGGCTCGAGACTCGCATGTTCCCGCACTCGAAACTGTCAGAGTATTTGAGTGGGCTTTTGAGTCTTCAGAGCATGCTGATGCTCGGCTTTGCCGACGACCTGTTTGATATTCGCTGGCGTCACAAGTTCTTCATGCCTGCCATTGCGTCAATCCCGATGCTGATTATTTATTATGTTGACTTTGGCGTCACCCAGGTGGTTGTGCCCCCGTTTCTGCATATGTTTGGCATCCATGCCCAGAGCGTGGACCTAAAATGGGTGTATTACCTCTACATGACTGCGTTTGCCATATTCAGCACCAACTGCATAAACATATATGCGGGTGTAAATGGCCTGGAGGTTGGCCAGAGCGTGGTTATAGCTTTATGTGTGCTTCTCAACGATATGCTCTACATCTTCGGTCTACCGCCCACCAATCTTGCAGTCAGTTCGCATCTTTTCAGTGCGTACCTGCTTATCCCATTTCTGGGTGGCTCGCTCGCGTTGCTGCGGGCCAATTGGTGGCCTGCAACCGTATTTGTCGGCGACACGTACTGCTATTTCTCCGGAATGGTATTTGCGGTAATCGGGATTCTCGGCCATTTCAGTAAGACGCTACTGAGCTTATTGGCGCCCCAGATATTTAACTTTCTCTACTCAGGACCTCAGCTAGTGGGGGTTGTCCCGTGTCCGCGGCACCGTATGCCGTTGCTCAACAAGACGACGGGGCTACTGGAACCATCAAGGGCCGACGTGTCACAATGCAAACCGCTAGTCAAGACTACACTGCGCCTACTGTCTAAATTGTTGCTCCTCCAGGTCTGGGAAACAGATGACAGCATGCATATCTCCAACATGACGCTCATCAACCTGGTCCTTGTAAACCTCGGACCACTGAGAGAAGATAGACTCACTACGGTGCTCTTAGTGATCCAGGCTGCCTGGGGCTGCACGGCAATCGCAGCACGGCACATGCTGGCTGCGCTCATATTCGGGCGCGACAACTGGTAGTTGCCACAAAACGTATTAATTAGATGGCAGGTCGGAGTACTCGCGGAGTCCGGCCGCCCAACCCTTTCCTTCTTCCGATTTGACGAGCTTGCCGACGCTCTGGAACTCAGACAGGTCAATTGCGGGGTGCTTGCTCTGGTACTCATCGGCCTGGTACATGAGCTCTAGCTTGTCAACGTCTTTGACAAACCGGGCCTCCGCGTTGGTCTGGTTCTCGTAGGCGCACCAAGACTCAAAGATTCGCTCGGCGGCCGCGGGATTAAACTTGGCAACGAGGTCACGCAAGTATTCCATGGCCTCGAGTTCGCGGCGGTGCTTCTCTTCGCTCGTAACTTTATCATCGTAGGGCGTGATGTCGCCAACCAGACACTCGGCCATGTCGTGGCACAGGGCGATCTCGATGCATTTGCCTATGTTCAGGGACTTGTCGTTCGTCATCATGCATATGACAGCCATGCGATACATGTGGTCTCCAATATGCTCCGGGTTGGGCACATCGCGGTCTACCCACCCCGTTCTGGGCGTCCCTTTAAGACTTGTAATTATAGACATAAATGCGGCCATGTAGGCATCAGGCGATGCATTTTCACGGCCGAGGGCTTCAATACGTGCTTTTATGTTGGCTGGAACAGCTCCCGCTGCAGTCCAGCCCGACGAGTCTGGACTCGTCGCGTTAACCATAACGTTCGTAGATCGCGAATCGCGTTAGTCAGGGTAGATAGGGCATACAAAAAAGGCTAGAAACCAACTGAAAATAAAGTATTTTGAAAGTTTTGCGTTAACAGCACATGCTAGGAATTTCCTATATAATATCGATTAAACTACCTGCACAAGCTTAGGCGATGAGCTCAACGACACCGCCGGCAGCCTTGATCTTCTTTTCGGCAAGCTCAGAGACGAAGCGAGCACGCACAATAACAGGGACCTCGGGGATACGGCCCTTGCCGAGGATCTTGCCGTAGCCGGCAGCAAGGGTGTCGATAACAGGGGCGGCGGAAGCGTTGGGAGACGCAAGATACTTCTGGCGATCTTCCCGGGGAATAAGCGACCAAAGCCTGTCAATGTTTAGAACGGGGCGCCACACACGGTTCTTGAGCAAGTGGTAGTGACGGAAACCAACCTTACCAAAGTAACCAGGGTGATACTTGTCGAGGTTAGTGCGGTGATGGTGCTGGCCACCAGCCATACCACGTCCACCAGGATTCTTGCGGTGCTTGCCGACACGGCCGTAACCAGCAGAGACGTTACCGCGGGCCTTTCTAGTCTTGGACAAGCGAGTAGGCATTGTTCAATAGGAGCAGAACGCCGGCAACTTAGCGTGGGTGAAATGTCGCCAGTCCGCCGGAGCCCCGAGCCCTAGTCGACGCGTGTGTTGTGGCTTAGTCACGCGAATCTGAGCTCCCCATACACATCACTGAGGAGCCTCATGGTAACCCCACCACCACGCAGTTGCGAGCTGAATCAGGCCAGGCATCAGTTCACCAGCCGCTATGAAATGCGATTGATCGTAGTTTATAATTTATGTACCATTTGTACCACTATAGTGAGCAGAGACTCTTCCCACAAGCTCTACCAAAGACCTGCAGACCCAGCTACTCTACAGACAGCCACTCCACCGCAACTACCAGTTCCGCTGCTTCACGTGTATCCTGCCAGGAAAATAGAATGCCAGTATGAATCGCCGGGACTCCATCGTTGAAACAGGCGCGCGGGTTACTCAGCGACCTGCCAGCATGTCCGTCTCGGCGTACACCAAAAACGAGGAGGCAGCAGAGAGCTGGAACGTCGACAAAATGACGGTGTTCCAGAACTGCATCTCTGCCTTCAACCAATCTGGCGTGTCCTCCAAAAAGTCACGTCGCCTGTTGACCCAGCTGGTGCGCCTGGTATACGTGGGCGACACGTTCTCTGAGGAAGACGCGACGCAGCTGTTCTTCACTATCACCAAGCTGTTCCAGAAGGAAACTCCTGGCTTGAGACAGATGATCTACCTGGCAATCAAGGAACTGCGCGCGTTTACTGACAATGTCATTATGGGCACATCGGTGGTCATGAAGGACGTCCAGAGCGCCCACGGACAGATTTTCCGGCCAAACGCCATCCGTGCCCTTGGTCGCATCATTGACTCGTCTAGCGTGGAGAGTATTGACCGTCTCGAGCGGACGGCCATTGTGGACAAGGATGGCTCCGTCTCTTCCGCTGCTCTTGTTTCTGCCTACCACTTACTGGCAGTTGCTAAAGATGCTGTTCGGCGTTGGAGTGCAGAGACGTCCGAAGCGCTCTCTGGTGTCAAGACCTATTACCTACGGGCCCCTGGCATGGGCGGAGAGCGCCAGGCTGTCCAAGGTGTGTCGCAAATGACGCAGTATCACGCTTTGGGTCTGCTGTACCACATGCGAATCCAAGATCGAGTCGCGCTCCTGAAGATGATCCAGCAACTTGGATCGTCCCAGGCAGCACTGCGGAGCCCGCACGCGATTGTGCTGCTCATCCGCTTTATCTCGTCGATAATCGACGACGATGCCAAGCTTCGGCCCACGCTCTTTGGTTACCTGGAGGGCTGGTTGAGGCACCGGAGCGACATGGTGAATCTTGAGGCAGCAAAGGCGATTCTCAAGCTGCGCACGTTGACGCCGGCTGAGGCGCAGTCTACCATCATTGTGCTGCAAGCGTTCCTGGGCTCGCCCCGAGCACCCACACGATTCGCTGCTATTCGACTTCTAAACACCTATGCGGCTGAGAATCCCCATATTGTTGCCAACTGCAACGCTGAAATAGAGGGCCTGGTCACGGACGTAAACCGTTCCATTGCGACATATGCCATCACCACACTTCTCAAGACAGGTTCGGAAACAAGCGTTGACAGCTTGATTGATCAAATCTCAGGCTTCATGGGCAACGACATCGGCGACGATTTCAAATTTATCGTTGTCGATGCCCTCCGCAATCTAGCACTCAAGTTTACGTCGAAACACGAGGCTATGCTCGAGTTTTTCTCTAGCGAGCTCCACAATGAGGGTGGTTTGGAACTCAAGACCACTATCGTAGATGCACTGTTCGACATAATTCGTGCCAGCCCCGACAGCAGGGATGCTGCTCTGACCCATCTGTGCGAGTTTATCGAAGACTCGGAGTATACCGAGCTCACCGTACGCATATTGCACTTGCTTGGTGCTGTAGGTCCTCAGGCGTCGAATCCTTCCCAGTATGTGCGCTACATATATAACCGCGTGGTGTTGGAGAATTCACTGGTCCGTGCTGCCGCAGTGTCTGCGTTGTCTAAGTTTGCGTTGGTGCCCGATGCCTCCTTGCAGCGCTCGATCAATGTCTTGCTGCGCCGCTGTCTGGATGATCCCACTGATGAGGTCCGGGACAGAGCTGCTCTTAATCTTGGTTTGCTTGGCCTTGGCCCTGACGTTGCCGAGACGTTCCTGGCGCCAAAGCAGAAGCTTTCGCTTAACCAGCTTGAGAAGAACCTTCTTCTTTATGTCAACGACCCAGCTCGGTTTGAGAAGCCGTTTTCTGTCGAAAGCGTCCCCCGGATAAGTGATGACCAGTGGTACGCCGAAAAGCGCAGCCGGTCAAAGATCGCTCAGGTGCAAAAGTCTGCCACTGCTGAGAACAGCCGTGCACAGACACCTGAGCCGGGTGTGGCTCACGATCCGAAAGGCAGCGCCAAACCGCGTCATGATCAAGTTTTGGCAACCTACCAACAGGCACTCCAAGAGAACCCCGCATTCAAAGGGTTCGGCGAGCTTTTACACTCTTCGCAACACCCTATTGCACTCACTGAGAGCGAGATGGAGTATGTGGTCAGCGCGGTTGTTCACGTGTTCAAGGAGCAGCTGGTTCTCCAGTTCAATGTGGACAACACTTACGAGTTCCTGCTTGAAAACGTAAGGGCTGAACTCGATCTTGAGGAATTTGATGAGCTTTTGGAGGAAGAGATGTTTGTGCCCATTGAGACCCTTGGTCCCAACTCCTCTGGCACTGCCTATGTGGTTCTCCGTCGTACTGAGAGCATTGTTGTTGGCGCCATCCCCTGTAAGCTGAGATACTTGCTTAAAGAGACCGAAGACGACGAGGGCCAAGAGGACGAGTATGGTATCCAGGATCTTGAACTTGTCGCAGGCGACTATATCAATCCTACGTATACGGGCTCGTTCAAGCACCAGTGGGATGAACTTGCCGACGAGGCCACAGTCACACTCCAGTTCCCCCAGTTCCGCACTCTGCAGGACACTGTCGAGGATCTCACGCAGAGGCTGGGGCTGATGCCCTTGGAGGACAGCGAGAAGATCACAAACGAAAACTCATGCACGCTCAAAATGTTCGGCAAGACGATATCCGCTGTACCTGTTGCGGCACTGGTACGCCTTGTTCGCTCAGCAAAGAGTGGCATCGCCGGGAAAATCGACGTTCGCACGTCGAGCGACCTCGCCGAAGTCATTGCAACTTCTATATAATACAAGACTGCGTAGAATCTGCATAGCCCGATAAACACTATTGAAATTAAAGTAACGGCTCGCCTAGACCCGTGCTCGCGTACCTCGCGGTTTGGGTAGTATCAGTCAACTTTTTTCAACTTTTCACTGCTGACGTCAGTTGCCAAACTCAAATGCCCCCCAAAAAGAGCGCACAAGAGAACAAGGTGCAGCTCGGCCGACCCGGCAACAACCTCAAGAGTGGAATTGTTGGACTCGCAAATGTCGGTAAGTCGACATTTTTCCAGGCTATAACCCGCTGCCCGCTAGGAAACCCTGCAAACTACCCGTTCGCTACTATCGAGCCTGAGGAGGCTCGTGTGATAGTGCCCTCGCCCCGCTTCGACAAGCTCTGTGAGATATACAAGCCCGCTAGCGAGGTCCCGGCGTTTCTTACTATCTACGATATCGCAGGCCTGACCAAGGGTGCGTCCAAGGGAGAGGGTCTCGGTAATGCGTTCTTGTCCAACATCCGTGCTGTCGATGCCGTTTACCAGGTCGTGCGCTGTTTCGACGACGCAGATATTATTCACATTGAGGGCGATGTCAACCCGGTGCGGGATCTTCAGATCATTAACGACGAGCTCCGCATGAAAGATATTGAGTTTGTCAAGAAGCACGCCGAGGGCGTCGAGAAAACTGTCAAGCGTGGAGGCCAGAGCTTGGAAGTCAAGCAGGCAAAGGATGAGCTTGACCTCACAAAGAGGCTGATCGAGCACCTCGAAGCAGGCAAGCGCGTCTACAACGGTGATTGGACACCCAAAGAGGTCGAGGCCATTAACGGTATGCTTCTACTCACCGCCAAGCCATCTATCTACCTGGTGAACCTTAGCGAACGTGACTATATTCGCAAGAAGAACAAGCATCTTCTTGAGATAAAGAAGTGGGTTGACGAGCACTCTCCGGGCGACACCATCATTCCCATCTCGGTCTGTCTCGAGGAGCGTCTTTCACACATGGAGACTGATGAAGAGAGAGCGGCGGAGCTTGAAAAGCTTGGTACCCAGAGTGCGCTGCCAAAAATCATCTTGACGATGCGCGCCGCTCTCAACCTTATCTCTTTCTTCACCAGCGGGGCCGACGAAGTCCGTGAATGGACTATCCGCAAGGGTACCAAGGCCCCTGCTGCGGCCGGTGTCATCCACGGTGATTTGCAAAAAACGTTCATTTTGGCTCAGGTAACTCACTACGACGACTTTATCGAGTACGGCGACGAGGCCTCTGTCAAGGCCGCTGGAAAACTGCACCAAAAGGGCAAGGATTATGTGGTCGAAGATGGCGACATTATATACTTCAGAGCTGGTGCAGGCAAGAACTAGGACCTTATGTAGTCTAATAGAACTAGTTAACCTCACTGAGAGTCAACTTGCTCGTGGCCTGTTTACAGCCTTGGATATCACCAGCTTCATCTGCCGCACATCTAGCAAGGCCCTGCCACGCGTTACGGTTATTGGGGCAATAGAATACGGCCCGTTTTTGATTTTCGACGCCTCCTACTGCCACATAAGCGTTGCTCAATTCTTTGCAGGAGTTGGCACGCACCATTGCTAAAATGAGCGCCTGTTCCGAGTTCACGTGCTTCCAAAGGTTGTACCTAGTCGGAAAGTACATCAAGGCACGATAATATGGTTCTGGAGAGCCTTTAATTTTCGAAACAATACTTGGAATAAGACCTTGTTTATCCCGTTGCATTTGCTCAAGAGTGGGGGTTTCCAGCTCATCCAGTACGGCTTCCTTAAGAGAAACATCGTCGCTCGCTAGTCCCATAGTACCTAGTAGCTCTGTCGTCTCGATTGATGCACCATCGTCGCTGATAGTACTATAGAGCTGCTCCAGAGCCGTGCTACGTTCTTCTTCTCCACCTTGTGCCCACAAAACTTTGGCTAACAGGATAGTGACATCTTTGTCTGCGTCACTGTACTCAAGCGCTGATGTGAACATTTCAAGCGCAGTGTCAAAGTTACCGCAGAAATAGTTGGCAAGGCCACTTGTCAGAATACTTGAAAGATGTACGCGAGGCTCCTCCACGTCCACTGCCAGCGCGCTCATTGCATGCTCGATGGCTTTCTCCCAGTTCCTTGCACCCAAGTAAACTCTCGCCAGCTGACTATGGACATCAGCCTTTTGCTTTTTGGACGAGGATAAATTTAAAAGCCTCACCGCCGCCTCCTCAAAATCACCAGAGCGTTCTAGGAGGTCGCTCATTAATTCGATCGCTTCGGGTGCCCAAGGGTCCATGTCAAGCAGCTTCTCCAGCGCGGTGATTCCGCCGTAACCCACGCGCGAGCAGTCACCATCGTAATTTTGCTCGTACGTAGAAAACCCCAACAAGAATTTTGAAATGCGGTCTTGGCCAGGTGCAGTGTCATATGCTTGTTGGACAAGATGGCGGAACTTTGTGAGCTTCTGCTCGTCTCTAGCAATCATTGCCTGGCCAAGCCAACCGTGGCTACTCTCGGGCTCTAGAGTTAACCCTCTATCCAGGGCATCAGAACCGAGCTCAATATCACCGTGCTCAACGTAGAGTAGGCCTAGATTAGTCCATGCACTGGCACACCTGCTATCGAGCCCTAGGCATCGAATGAAACAATGTTGGGCCACTGCAGGGTTCATATCATGCAGTGCAACCCCGTAGAGATTCCAATAGACTTCGTTTCGAGGTTCCAAGGTAATGGCGCATTTGAGGTGTTCAATAGAAACACTGAGACTAGCATTTGGGCTCTTATATACCAAGAACGCCTTCAAGTTCGCGAGTGCCACATTGAAATGGGCGACAGCGCGGGCACTCTTAACGTCTTTGACAAACTGGAGAGCCGCATTACAGCCACAAAGCATGGAGTCAACTAAGAATGACCTGTACTCATCTTCACCTCCATCAGCGGTGGGAAGACTCAAAGCACTGCTTGGCTCCATGAGGCTCCTTATAGCGCCAATATCTTCAATTGGTACCTTATTTTTCTGTTTTTGCGCTTGAAGGAACACCTCACAAGCATCTGAAAAGCTTGTCCAGACGCTGGAATGACTCCTTTCTCTCGTTAGGTCTTCCTTGCAACACTTAATTGCTTCGACTGCGGAGTCTACAGCGTCACCGAGGTAAGAGTTTTGTAATTCACTTTGTGCTGCTCTAATGTGTGTGTCTACCAGCGCGGACACCAACGAGGGATTGTGGGGCGAAATCACCAGAGCAAGCTCCAAGGTCTTGGCCGCCTCAGAGAACTGGAGTGTTTCCCGCTGGGCGACGCTCAGCTCATAGAGCGCGGAAAGATTCTCAGGCTCCAACGTGATAGCGTGGTTGAGTGCCTTGTATGCCGACATGAATCTCCCCGTGTGCCCATAGGCCTCTCCCAAGCCCACCCATGAGTTTGCGTCGCCTGGCGCTAATCTGAGGCAGCGCTGGAAATAGCTGACTGCTTTAGCATAGTCACCACGGTTCAGTGAAACTATACCCATTGCACGGTACGGCCACACGATGCTTTCACCGGTTTCCGTGTCGATCTGTCCAACCTTGTCTGACTCTAAAACCTTGGCGGCGATGATCTCCACAAGGTCCCACTGGCTCTGGGCAGCAAAGTCGGCAGCGAGATACTTGCCAGCGATAACCTGGCCATTATCGAGCTCGAGAGCTTTGTGAAATGCTCGAGTAGCACGATTGTAATCGCCCACATGTCTGTAAAAGATTCCCAAGTACGTGAAGGCTGGTGCGAAGCTAGGGTTGACTTTGAGTGCATCATGGAAGAGATCATAGGCATGTCTGTAATCCTTTTCTTGATAATAGCAGTAACCTAGGCGCCAATAGAGTGTTGCTTTCCGGTCGATATCCTGCTGGGTAAACCCCTTTGCAAGTTCGAGGCATTTCTCTAAGCATTTCCTACCGTTCTCTAGATTGCCTTGCCTGATTTTGCACCATGCGAGTTGAGAGAGCACATCAACATTGTCAGGCTGAGAATTTGCTGCCTTTTGAAGTAAATTCTCCGCCTCGGCTAGCTTATTTTGCTGCAACAGAAGCAAGCCCTTTCCAATAGTTGCTTCGCTGTTGTCCTTATCCTGTTTCAAGATCTCATCGAACATGGCAGTAGCCGCGGGAAAGTTCTTTGGTGCCTGGTAGTATATGTATGAGGTGGCCAGAACTAGTGACAGGTGTTTGGTCGTATGCGGAAGAGACACAGCAAAGCGTTTCTTGGTATTTTCAACCAGCCGAATTCCTTCCTGGCTGAGCTGTGCTGCCCTTGTGTATTCTGTGCTCTGCAGATAAAAGTCTGCCACGATACGCACGGCCAGGATAACGGCATTTGCCTCTTCGAACCCCTCTGAAAATAGGCTACCAATCTCTTGGTGTGTCAACAGCATATCCTCCTCTGCACCCTCCTGTGACGCGCTGTCGCCGTCGTCGTCAGCACGATTTCCATAGGTGGCCTGGAAGGGGCTCAGCGAGGAATTTAAAAATGCAGTGATGATCTTTGACAGGCCATGCTTAGGAAACAGCTCGATAAATTTCGAAAGAAGCGACCGATCGAGCTGCTTGTAGTCAACAATATCTGACCAGTCCCAGTAAACGATGAATGCATCTGGAGTATGAGGTTTGAAAAGCACCATTCCGTCGACGAGTTCACGAACCTCGTCCCTCAACGGGGCCTTACCCCGAGTCGGCGTGAGCTCAAGCTGTGAGTATCGGACCTCAAACAAGCTCGCCTCCGCTTCTCTGCGCTCGATATCATCGTCGCTGATGTTGATCTGCTGTTCCAGAAGCGACGGGAGAGTGCTATTGTTGTACTCTGCCAGCTTTTCAGCAGCAATCTTGGCGGGTGTCTTGCTGATATTCATCCGCGCTCTGCCCTGAATCCTTGACAATGCATCCCGCAGATTCTTTTGCTTGGTCTTGATCAGTCTTCCCAGCGCTTGCGAGGGCGGCAGCATGCGGCCCCTCATGAAATCGTATATTTTCGATCCCGGAAGCTGCATGAGCAGAAGCCGCTCCTTGTCCTCTGGCGAGCCGTTGAGGCTCACGGTCCTAGAAACGGTGGAAAACTCATCGGTAGCCTCCTGGCGTCCGTTTTCGCCCTGGCTCTCGAGAGCAAGGATCAGGCTTTCCAATGCGTCCAGGAGCTTCCCGTACTCTTTCGTCTGCAGATAGCCGCGAATTAGGCCCTTCCAAGCTACAGGCTCTCCCGGAGTAATCTTGCTGGCCTTTTCTAGCGACTCATTTGCTTTTTGGAACTCCTTCTTCACCTGCAGAATCTTGGCATGCAGCAAGAGCGCCTTAAAATCATCGCCGCAGTCTTCAAGGTGCTCTTTGATCGTCCCAAGTGCGGTATCGTGGTCACCCTGTGTGAATTCGTTGAGCGCCCTCTTGAGCATTCTAAGAAATTGTTGTGTTCCAGCACTGGTCGCTTACGAACCCTCTGACGACGAAGACGGCGGCAGTGGCCATTGCGGTAGGGCCATCAAGCGGTGTTGTCATGGAAAGGTCGTCGCTGTTCGTGCAAAGTAGCCCCTTTCTCGCTGAGCTGTTCGGGTATATGCCCATCACTGTCATCGACGCGGTCATTGACGCAGTCAATGGGGTGGCCAGGAAAACGGTCGCGGGCGTGGACTCGTATGTGGGCGGCGTCGACGACGACCTCACACGTGTTGACCGCTCGCGTGAACGCGAATCTGGAACAGAGCACCTCATTGACGTGTTCAACCGCGTGATTGACGATGTGTTTGACCGTTTCGAGCTCTACGCGATGCGTAACGTTTTTGTAATTGAGCCAGCTCTGCTCCACGGCGGCTGGGTAAGACAGCCGTACCAGGAGGGTGTCAACTTCCGTGATGTGGAAGATGCTGAATGGACCGCGGAACGGCTAGCTAGCACTCAACGGCGCGTCGTGGAGGCGCGTTCCCAGCTGCTCGTGAGCCGGGTCGTGCTTGAGGTGGTGAAACGGCAGAACCAGCAGCTAGAGAGGCTGTCGGAGCAGGTACCGCCCATCGAGAAGCACTTTGTGAGCAAGCTGCAGGCCATGGAGGAGGGCTCGCGGCGCATCGCTGAACTGATACCCCACACAACAAGGTATTTGCTTGCGACCCCAGTCTGCAACGACTCGTCCGGCGAGGACACCCGTGATCCGAGGGACAGGTTCAACGAGCACTTTCTCGAGGAGCTCGTGAGCCGCGTGTCCCTTGACGCGTGAGGACTATTTATTTCGCCATCGGCATCGGGCAGGAACCGCGGTGCAGTTTATGCCAAATTTATCATCTATATTCAACACGGTCATAAATAATTATGTACTGCCCAGCATCACATTTCCATGTCGTGCATTACATCCTCCTCTGGCGACGGCGCCGACGGCTTGGACTCCTCTTCATCTTCAAAGTCAACGTCGAAAAAGTCGTCGTCGCTACCAACCACTGCCTCGTAGAGCTTCTTCGCCTGCGCCACGAACCCATCGTACGAGATCTCATCCAGCTGGAACGGCGTGCGCAACACAGTTCCCGAGCTGTCGACGGGCACAGCGCTGCTAGGCTTTGCCTGCGTCGGCTGGGTGTAGCAAAGCTTGAACAGATAATTAAGCTTTTTGGCAGGCACGAAGTTCTGCATGCTTTGACCGAGACGCACCGACGATACCACCGGCTGTCCGTTGGGCTTGAACGCCACATCACCAGGGCCCAGCTCGCCCAGATCGAAATCCAGCGTGCTCTCGCGCAGGATGGCTGCTTCTAGGCGCTCGAGCGCGTCCTCCAGATCGACCCTGGCAGACTTGGTATCTTGGCTGTCAGTGCGCAGGTACCAGCAGCTGTAGCCAGGAGGCACATGGCCTGCACCGGGACCATAAACTATAGTGTGCACAGATGTTTTGTTGTTCTTGAGAGTTCCGGGCGGGAACACAACCACCGCCGCAGACTCGTTGTCGGCAAACCATTCTTTGCAGTCGTTGTTTACCACCGCCACAAGACGGGTTGTTATCTGCGGTGGGGTCAGCAGCGAGAGCGGTATCTGAAGTGCAGTCTTTTGCGAAGGCGAGATAAACGCCTTTTCCGTGACCTGGACACGGGACCCATCGCTGAGAGTGGCAATGTTAGATCGCTCGTCGAATGAGACGAGCTGAGTCCCCAGCTTGTAGGTGGCCCCACCCACAGCCGCCGAGCGGCAGAACCCTTGGCTCAACTCACCTCCAGAGCCGTACATCGAGTACAGCACGGGAAAATAGCCATAAATATCCAGAGACAAGAGATAGCGCCGAATACGCTTCAGGGCCTTTGTGGTTGGCACATCCAAACTGTCACAGAGACCAATCGCCACAACAAGCTCGGTGATCTGGGGCAGCTCGAGCTTAAAGTTCTCAGACAAGAACTTGGAGATGGGGATCGTACGGTACGCAGCGTACGCGTCCTCGTCGATACGCCACTCAACGACAAACTTAATAAACTTCATCAGGTTACGCTTTGCGGTCGGACTGAGGGACTGGTTGGTGAAGATGGCCTCTTTATTGCCGGCGACTTTCTCGAAGGAGTCGCGTTCGAATGTGTGGAACTGGCCGAGTGGCTTGAACTCAAGGTAGCGAAATACACGCGACTTGATGAGCAGATCCAGCATGTCGCTCTTGGCAAACAACACGTGGGGGGCGAGGTCAATAAGATAACGCTGCGAATCGAAAGGGCGGGGCATGTACAGCTGCGCGTTCATGTTGAATGGCGCGCCTGGGTTGTTCGCAACATTCTCAATCCACCCTTGGAGGTCTTTCATGGAGAGACAAGCAGACGAGTCCCCATAGTACTCGTTCGAGTCTATATGCAGGACGTTGGTCCCCTGCCACGCGAGCGCGGCTGCCAGGATCGATTCGGTAAGACCTGTGCCGCAAATCAACACGTCGCACCTATCGGGTACGGTTTCCACGTACGGTCTGTCGACTCCCGCGAGCGGCGGCACAACAGACCCGCGGCGATGCGCATCACGAGCTGAATAGGACGACATTAAGAACGAATTGTGTGCGAGTACGCACCGTGATCACAGTATGCAGTTCCGGAAAGTGAATTCACACTACTGGTTTGGTTCACAGCCCAGGTCGTGAACTTGCGGACCGTCGAATGTCAATATTGGAAAGGTGTCGTGTTTACGAGAGTTGACCCCGCCAGCCATCAATTTTTTCAGTTGATGAGTCATCTGACCCTCCGGTGGGTCCAACGTCGCCGTTATAAGTGGTGCGGGACCACGAACGGTAAAAATAGCAATGTGCGGTTACCCTAGTCTTTGCATAGGATACGTTTGTGTGATTGTGGCTCAGCAGGGCCCACGCTCAGTGTCTGTGGTATCTGTACGCCAGGTCCCACTGGTAACCTGTGGAGAGCTACAATTGCGTATAGGACGTCACCATAGTGCTGCCACGATACAGTGTTCAAATACAGGGGCCAATTGTTCCGATGCAGTGTTGCCGCATAGGTTATCAGGGAGATGTGGCCAGACCAAGGAGCTTATCAGCCACATTGCTTCCCATCACGTGAACGAGGAGATTAAGAACGCCAAGAACTGCACACCAGTAAATAGTCGTTAGAACCAGGTCAGTTGTCGACTTCTCTGGATGGGTACATATCCATAACTAGATCATATTATCCGAGGCCAGCAAGAGCGCTAGAAGACAGTGTTAAACTAGCCAAGTATTGTGTTGCTAAAGCGTATAAGTCCAAACGCCCTTGGATCGGTGCCTGAAAGCCTTGTTTAAATTTAAATTTAAATCTAGTGTGAATTTACCGCCAGTCTTACGTAGATTCAATTTGAGATACTTTATTATTAATAAGTTCAATATTAATATTATTATATTATAAGATAATTTAAATGTTTCTCTTGCCCGGAGGGCAAACCGCCTCAATGTCCCAAAAAAAACTCTACCAGAGCCTGATCCAAGTTGGGTCAGAAGGTCGACATTGGCGTCTTATATAGGTCCCAGCGTCTACCAACCTTGCGGAGTCTGTCCCAGCAGTCTTTTGCATGGGCCAATATATAGTTTCTAGCTTCTACCAAAGTTGCGGAGTCTGTCCGTAGCAGTCCTTCGCACCGGCCAGTCACTATTAGCCAACATGTTTAGCAAGCTGTCTGAATTGACGGTATCGGTGCCACCCAACGTAATTCGCACACCCCTGCTGGTGGAGTTTAGTTCGCTAACCAGCCGCGCCTCCTCGTATGTCACGCCACCTACTATAAATACAATCACGTCTTGGGGTGGCTCGGTGTCGTCCCCGTGAAGCGCCCAAACGGGCAACGAATGGTCTCCGGGGTCATAAAAGGGGTATTTTTGCTTCTTCAGTTTACCGCGGATGAGCTGTCGAAGCGTCTGTTCCAGCAATGGCTTGTGCTGGGTGTAGACATTTTCTATGCCCTTTAGACCTTTGAGCCCCAGCTGGGCTCGAGACAGCAGGGAGCCGGCACTCAGAGAATCATCCTGTTGCTTTTGTAAACCAGAGTACACATTGATTAATGCGTCAATAGCGTGGCGCAATCTCGGCTCGCCAGCCCCAACAGACTCTATAAGACCCAACAGCGCACTGGTGGAGTTCTGACTGTGATTCCCGTAGCGCAGAGCGTACAACGCCACCAATCGGTACTTGACAAGTGGCGACGTCTTAGGATCCGAAAGCAGCGCCTGGACAGCGCTCAGATCTCTAGAGTGGCTGTCTGTGCAGGCGAGACTTTGCTCGACCTCGCTTACGTCCAGCAGGCCCTGGAGGTCGACCTGGCGGGAGAGTTCGCCCACCAGTGCGACGTGCTTGGACACGTTGCCGCTCAGCTTGCGGAACTCGGGGTATTCCTCGACAAACCGCTTCATGTCAGCGACGGACTCGATCTTGGCATTTGAGTGCGTCTTTTCCTGGTACTGGGAGACATAGTCACGGATCCGGGCTCCCAGGTCGCCAAAGTTGAGGAACATGGTCTCGGCGAAGAAAGCGTCCTGGTCCTGCGCCAACACAATCTCCTCAAGGTCCTTGCTAATGCCCGGGGCGTTCTGTAGCTGTACCAAGTTATTCTTTATACCAAGAACCTCATCTACCATCGCCTGGTATGTCCAGTGGGTGAGCAGCGCAGTGACGGGGTCATTGCGGCGGTCGAGCAGCAGAAGCACCGGCGGGGCATCGCGGGCGGAAAAGTCAAACAGCTGGCCATGCTGCTGGATATTGCGCGACACGTCCGCCGCCAGACGCCGGCACATGCCGCTGTTGGCCTCGTAGCGAATCAATGGCTTGGCCTTGAGACTGAGCAGCACTGCAACCAAGCAGTCGACCGAGCGGTCCAGGGCCGCAGGCAGCCACGAGTCCGGGTCCGCGCCGTACACCACGGGGACCTGGGCGCTGAAAAAATCCTTGTTGATGATGTACATGTCGCAATACATCTCCAGCACCTTGGACACGGCCTCGTGGTCGTCGGACTCTGCCAGGCGCTCGAGCTGGCTTTTTTTGAGCGTATTGCTGAACACGAGCGAGTAGCTGCCGTACTTGGGGTTGCGCAGCTCCTCGACCAGTGCGGATATGCTCTCGTTGGTGGGCCGCACGAAACACGTACAGTCGAGATGGCGCATTTTCTGGCGGCCCTCGGTGTCAACCCGGTCGACCAGAAACACATCGTTCTTGAGCAGCTGCGACTGGGTGGCGCACAACGAGATGATCCCGGTGGTCTCGTTGTCCAGCAGCAGGATCCGCGGTCGCTCGCCGCCGCCTTCTACGAGCCGGTGGACATAGGTCCCTGCCACAGCACCCAGGTCCATGGTACTAAGCAAGCAGGCAAGTCGGTGGCTAATGGCAGCAAAAAAGATCCGACGGAGAAATTTTTTTGTGCGGCCGAGTACCAGCGGCTACAGGGATGACCCTGTGCGTCGGGACAGTGTGGCGGCGGCTTTCCAAACGCATGCTTGTGAAATGCTTGCCAAATGCTTGGCAACATTAACTTCGGGTACCCGCATGGACACGGCGGTTGGGATTACCTTTTGACAGCTGCAGCTTACCTGAACCTACATTTGCTGTTACATGTACATCCGGTTCCGCGGACAACGAGCCGAAATCGACGTTCCAGAACACTGGACAGTGGCGGAGCTGCGCGGCGCTGTAGAGGAGCGTCTCGGGGTCAGCCCTGCCCTCCAGAAGCTCATAGTGGCCGGCAAAATTGTTTCCGGCGCCACCCCTGGAGACGAGCCTGCTAGCAACTATGTGAACAGCCCCACTGCCAATGGTATGCTTTTGAGCGTAGAGGCGAAAACCCTAGATGATATGAATCGCGCTGAGGGCGCGTGGAGCCATGAACAGGAGCGCCGGGCCACAGTGCTCAAGAAGCTGGCCCTGCGGCCGCGGGTGCCCCAGCGCACTGTGAGGCCACTGGTGTACACGTTTGCCGAGGTGAAGGCGCTGCCATATGGTGACGTGGACAACGCGCAGCGGATGCTGGAGCGAGTGCGCGACGATAAGGCCGTGCAGGCGCTCATGGAGAAACATCAACTCAAGGTGGGCCTGCTCACCGAGCTTGACCCATTCACGAACACGGGCGCGACCCACCGGCGTCTTGGACGTAACGACAACATGGGGCAAGTGATCAGTCTGCGCATTCGGACTGACGGCTACGAAGGGTTCTGCAACTACAACGAGATCAAAAAGGTGCTGTGCCACGAGCTAGCTCACAACCTCTACGCAAAGCACGATGCAAAGTTTTGGGCAGTATGCAGACAGTACGAGCGAGAGCTCAAGGATCTCGACCCATGGCGGGGCCGGGGACGCCGCATTGATGGGCTGTGAAGAAGGTTTTGTGCGCGCCGGTCGGGCGCGTGCCCGGTCGGACGCAGGTTTCTGCAGCTACACTATTTATTTCCTGTTATTTCCCGTTAGCCTTTGAGGAGCTCATCGTGGCCGTTTACCCGATTTTACTCGTATTACCAAGCTGACTGTCCGTGTTAGCCGTGTTTTCACGTGGATTGCTAGTCTTGTTTTCTGCTTTGTTCGAATTGAGCTTTTCCGAGTGCATTGCCAGTTTTATTTTCTTTTTTTTGTCTTTTTTCTTTAGCTAGTTCGAATTGTGCATTTCTCCAAACCAGGGTTTGCTAAATTAATTCAACAATGCGTTGGTGTGCGGCGCCACATGTTTTTTTTCTGGCAAGTTTTGTCGTCGTTGGGTTCTGTGACTAAGCCCCTACCGAAAGACGGCTAGCTGCTAGCTTTGCCAAACATGTCTCGCGGTGTGGTGGAAAAGTACAAGTAAGTTGACGTGAGGCGTGGCACACTAACCTGACTGGTATTTCTTGGCGAACAGAGCGTCGGCAAGACGTCGCTGCTGTCGCGGTTTATGTACGACAGCTTCGACACCCAGTACAAGGCGACCATTGGGATAGACTTCCTGTCAAAGACGATATACCTGCCCGACCGAACAATCCGGCTGCAAATGTGGGACACGGCCGGCCAGGAGCGGTTCCGCACGCTGGTCCCCTCATATATCCGGGACTCGAACGTGGCGGTGGTGGTTTACGACATCACCGACCGCAAGAGCTTCGAGGACGCCTCGCGCTGGATAGATGACGTACAGGCCGAGCGGCAAGGCCAGGCCATGATCGTGCTGGTCGGCAACAAGTACGACCTGAGCTCGGCGCGGGTGGTGCCCCAGCAGGAGGGCGAGGAAAAGGCCCGTAGCGTGGGCGCGTTGTTCATGGAGACCAGCGCCAAGGCTGGGCACAACGTCAAACCGCTGTTCAAAACCATTGCCTCGGAGCTCGCGGGCATGGACATCTCCGCGCAGACTAGGCAGCCTGTGGAAACCGTCGACGTTGCAGCCGAGCCCGTGCCCGAGTCGTCGTGCGCCTGTTAAATTGCATCTTACATTAGTTCGGGCCAGTGCCCTCGCAAAATATCTATAGCTACTTACAAGCGACTTGGCTGCACCCCGCAATTATTGGCACTCGGGGCCATTTAATAATTAAATAATAGAAAAAAGAAAGATATCATTAACTTAGGGAAATAACTAAGATATATAGGAAATGTATATAATAAAGCAGGGCGGCCAGGGCCAGGGCCAGGGCCAGCTGCCCTGGTCCGCATGTCCGCATCTCCGTAGCCATCGCACCAGGATCCGAGGCCTCGGCTCTAGGCCCAGGCCCCGCGACCCCGGCTCCAGGTCTCGCGCCCCTGTCTCCGGCACTTGTCTCACGCGAACCGCGACCCTGCGCAGTATCGGTACCTGCAGTTGCGTGTTGCTTAAAGTGTCCCGCATTACGGCCTCAGGCACAAGGGGTCGCTCGCCGGAATGGTCACCCAGGCGGGTGGCTATAGGAACTATAGGATCTACAGGAACTATATGAGCTACGTGGCGGTGAAGGCGCGATAATCGGCCCACTTTTCAGCTAGTGCATCCACCGCACTTGCGAAGCTCCAAGACACAAACTGACACACTAACACACCATGTGATGTTTTGCTAATCTGCATGTCCTCGGTTCAACGTCCGTCCTGGTTGGTGCAGGAGGAACGGCGCAATGGACTAGCAGCAACTTTCTGCCTGGCCTCGTCGGGGCGACATGTGACAGGGGCCCGCCCCTTACCCGGTGCCGTCGCTGCGGCTGTTTGGGCCGGACATGGGTGCCGAAGAGTGGGTCTCGAGGCGCTTCGGCGGGGGTAAGGGCTGGGGTAGGGCCAAACGCCCAGGGCAGGTATCCACGATCTTACTTGTCTAGTAAATTCTGTGCAGTGTTTGCAGACCTACCAGGCAGACGTTCTCACTGTGCGGAGTGTTCCAGTGCCCACCCCGCAGTGCCCTCGTCCGTTGTGCACCTTTCGTTCCCTCCCCTTACGCAGCTGCAGTCGCCGTTGGGCTCTGATTTCCGCGGCGTTGTGCCATTCTCGCTCTCCCGCTTCTGAGCACCTATTCACCGAGTCCTCAGCATGAGCCACGCGTCTGGCCCGGAGCCAGTGCAGTCGGCGACCCAGCAGTCCGATACTCCCGCGAAAAAGCCGCGCGCCAAAGGCACGAAGGTCTTTCAGTGTACAGGGTACCCGGGCTGCGAAATGACGTTCAGTCGCAGCGAACACCTTGCGCGCCACATCCGAAAGCACACTGGCGAGCGTCCGTTCCACTGCCACTGCGGTCGTACTTTTAGCCGTCTCGACAACCTTCGACAACATATCCAGACTGTCCATGCCAACGAGAGCCCGGTGTTTGCGTCTGTGCAGTCCCACAGCTCGGCCACCCCTCAATCGCCGCTCAAATCGACGACCCCTGTATCACCGTATAGCTACGGGCTCACCACGCCGGTACCACACCACTTTGATCCCAGCGGGAAGCAGTGGAACTCGGCGCCACATACCCCGTTCAGTGGCGGAATCCGTGATGCTAGCCCGTCCCAGTTCTCATCAATGCCCTCAGCCCCCTACTACACAGACAGTATTTCGCTGCCGCGGCTCAATAACCACAGCCATAACCACCAGTCGCGCGTCTCGGTACTGTCGGTAGCCTCGAGCGCATCGTCTGTGCACAGCGTCGACAGCTCGCTGAGCGTGGGGTCCACCGCGTCCAACCGCTCCCAGACCAGCATGTGGCTCAGCTCGGTGCTCAATAGCCCCGATTCCCCCCCACCCAGTCGCGATGCCGACACGCAGACTCTTCCGAGCGTCTACGAACTTTTGCCAGGGCAAGACGGTGTGCGTAGCTCGACTGCAGGTCAGTCCAGCGTCGCTATCCCCCAGCGGCCCTACGTCACTCGATCACAGCTCATATCGAAGCCTCTGCCGCCTTTACCCCAGTCTGCTGGTCAGCCTCATTCCGAGTGGCCTTGTCATGGCACACTGCCTGGGCTGGGCCACCCAAACGCAGCCAGACGGCCGTATGACAGCGGCCTTCACGAAGCGCGCGTATAGCCGTTGGGCTCTGTTCAAATAGACTTTCAACACTGTTACTTTAGCTTCTAAGCGTCTAACGCCTACATGTGCCAGTTTTTTTTTTTTTTTGGCATTTATCCGGGGTACGTCATGCTCTTGACACGGCAGGGCAACTATCTCGCATAACGTCCAGCTTAACTCAGCTGGTGTCCCCCATAGGGAGGGCGCTTGACCGTCCAGATGCGTGTGCCGCCTAAACAGCATCGCACTGGTAAGCTTTCAGGACGCTTTTCGAGCCCATAGCAAACTTGTAGAGACCATAGGCTGCTTGTAGACCCCAGCTTGGCCTCGGGTCCGCGATCACCATGTGGCTGACAACGATAGCTTAGTCATGTTCGTTCCATTTTCGGAAGCACGTTTCCTACCTCCACTTCTTGACATCGACCCCACCATGAACTTCAGCGTATCCTCGCCCACCAGTACAGATAGCTCGTACTACCAGGACAGCGTCGGCAGCCGCCCGTCGTCGACCTCGCCACGGTTTGCGGCCACCTCTCTGGTGTCCAAATTCCGACAAGACGCAACCCGGGGCTTCGACCCGGACGATGACGTCGAGTTCTGCCCGGCATTCACCCGGGTCCGGTCAATGGTCAACGAGCGCTCGCATGCCGAGAACTTTGCGCCGGCCGTTTACACACCCGTTTTCAGGCCCCGAAAAGCTCTAGACATTATCAATCCCAGTACAGGTCTCCGTGTGGGCTCACCAAAGGCCCAGCACTGATATTTATTGCCTCGTATATAACTTATGACCTCGCTACGTACAATAACTCATTCCACTGATCTTGCGCCTTATGTGCCCAGATTAGGTACCTCATTTCAGTGGGCCAATTAGCGACTGGTTGACGCCTTAGTCCCACCCCACTAACAACAGAACAGCGACGCATGTGAATGTTGGACGACTCGTTATCTATTTAAGATCCAGCTAGTCTGGTCCCGCGCAACCCACCTAGTTACAACCTAGTTCTACACTAATACCCCCCCCCCTCTGCACCAGCATCGCCCAGCTCCTGACTCGGTCATGGCCATGCACATTTTTTGGCCGGCAGCTATAAGCTATTCAGACAAACTGACTATTCTAGGCGTATCCAAGTGCTGCTCGTTGGTTAATGCTACAGTCTGCGATCGTTTACCGCTGGCAACTTTTGTACAGCTTAGACATCAAGTTGCAAGGTGCTGAATGGCAGTCCTAGCACAGGATGTTCTTGGGGATCAGTTCGAGGTGGGACAGCTATCCTTTCTGGCATTCAAGATCTACATATGTACACAGAGCGATGATAGGCTGGGTCTCCGGCGTGCAATGACCACGCTCTACTGCGATCACCTCGACACCGCCCTGGCCACCATTGCTGGCAACGAGCTGTGGGTTTTTTCCCCGCAGGTGGTGCCCCGGAACTTGGAACCTGCTAGGATCGAATTGGCTGGAGAAGGATCCATATCGCTGTCAAAACACTCTCCACGAGTCTCGGACGAGGCTAGGATCATCGACAACTTCCTCAGTGCCGTGCAGACACGCACGCTGGTCCACCTGACCAGCAAATGCCCACACTACATCCTGTTTGGGTCGTCGCTCTACTCGAGCCTCGACGGCTCATTGTTGCATATCATTCCATCCCTGTCTCATCATGGCGAATTGTACCTGCGCCTAACTGTAGAAAAGTCAGGGCTGACCCCGGTCAATGGACAGAGCCCCAAGACGATCTGGATGCTGCCATCAGGGCGCCAGGCTCGTGCGATAGATGGCGAGCACGCGCCGTCACAACCTCTTGCTAGACAACTCCACAGTCTCCTGAGAAGCGCGTACTACTTCAACCAAAGGGCGCTGTCACTTGAGGACTCTCCGTGGATCCAGGTATCGTTGGACGGGATCGACATTCTTTGGCCCGCAGCTCTCGCAGTCGCCGGGCGACAGGGGGAGCAGAGCCTCAGCTGGCTCAGGGGAACAGATCCATATACGACGCTCGCCCAGTCCATGTCGATCATAAAAACAGAAATGAGCAACAAAAGCTCTAAGGGGAATCAGCAAGGTACGCTGGACACGAAAGGCATGCCTACAGAGTCTGGCGAACCGGCACTTATTGGGGGCCAACAAAGGCAGGGTCATGCTCCTCCGCCTCCGCCGCCAACGCCGTCGGTTGGAAGCAACACTCTGGCACCCGAGCATGCGGTGTACCCCACACCTACTGACAAGTCACCCGAGCGGGCTACCTATGCCGATCTATGGAGCACTCCCGCTGGTACTGGAGAGAACTGGGCGGAAGAGTGCGCCGAGGACGAGGTCACTGTGGCAGATTTTAACTACTTTGACATGGACCCTGCAGAATCCAGTGAGCCCCGGGTGTCGGTTTCGCAGTACCACCCCCTTCCTGGGTCCTTCAGCCCCTCAACTCCAGCAGTACAGCAGCCGTTGACGCAGTCCCCCGGCAGGAAAATAGACGAAAAACGGGCGCCATTAGCCAAGCATCCAATGTACCGGAGAAAGCCTGGAAACAATGCCATGCAATCCAGCGAGTCCTTTTCACCAGTGGACTTCGTTGGCGAGTCTGCAGTTTTGCTGGATTCCAAGTATTCCACCGGAGGAAGGTACTTTATGACTTGTAGCCCTGAAGATCACGAGCAATCCGAACCTGGGCATAAGGACGAGCCCGAGCTGTCTTTGCAACCAGAAGCCGCGAGTCTGGATGTTGGCTCCGATTCCGACGAGGAGATGGAGGACTTCTCAGACAGTGATACGCTCGATTCGGAATACGGTGATTTACTGTTTTATAGCGGTGACCGACCCAGTACTCAGATTGGCACGGTCATCCAGGAGACGGACCAGGCAATGACAAGACAAGTCAATACTGGTGATACCCCTGCGACTCAGCCCTGCGTCGAGGACGAGGCTGAAGACTCGAGACCGTATGGACGAAAAGGGTATCCTGCATACATTTCACAGAAGAGCAACTACAAAAAGCTCTTGAATAGCATGCACGCCGCGCTAGGTCGCGAAACGGACGATAACTTTACGGCTGTGGCCGGGGCCTGGATCGACGCCCTCACGTCTACAAAAAGTGTCTACCCGGGTGATTTTATTTCAAGCGACAATATACAGTATTTGATGGCCCAAATAGTATGGGACAACGGGATGCTTCGGCAACTAGGTGATGGGCCCTTGGCGTCTAGTGCTCTCGAACCTGCAAGTGGCGTGGATGTCAAGTTGATTCGGCAAATCTACCCTCACATTAAAAGAGTTTCCCTTGCTGATCTGAGTTCCGCGACGTCGAGCATGTCAACGGTCAGTACGCCAGTCGCATCAGTGCCAGCGTTTTCAGATGCGGGCGACAGCACAGCGAGGTCGGAATCTCCACAAGTAAAGGCTTGTTCTAACCCGGTGGCTCAAAAGCTTTTAGAAGGACAGCCGAGATCCAGAAGCCCAGCTCAAGGAGCACCAAAAGAGCCTTCTTTTACATTGTTGAGCCCCCCACTGTATACGTTCACAAGAAAAGATCAACCTCACAAAGCACGAGCCTCGATATTAAGATTGTGGAAGGTGTTTGGGCTGCAACCAAACCATGGTCCCAAGGATATCTCTGTCATATACATGACACTCGCTTCTAAGCGAGTTATTCAGGGAACCAGCCAGTTTCTATCATTCCTCAAGTCTACATACGAAGGCTGTAATCTGGGAAAGATGGAGCTTCCGTCTTTTGGCATCGTCAGCCAGGGCATACTCGACATTACCGCTGATCTAGAATACACCAGCCCAAACACTATTGGTGAAATTTTTGAGACCTTGTGCGCCCACTTGAAGATGCAGTTGACCAGCACACCAATCCAAAACCTCATAGTTTTCATGGCTTACCCTGGTGGCCAATGGACCTCGCCGCTGCCCCTAGCACGAGGATTCCTGGCGCTGAGAACAGCTTTCACCAATGTGAGATGGCTCCTTGCATCCACAGAAAGCTTCGCCTCGCCGAACGGCGTGGATATGCTCCCCTCACAGTACCAGATGGTTAGACTTTCCCTTTTGCTCTACGATAGGTGGGTCTCGCGCTTGAATATCAAAAATGCGGTGGGAAGTTACCCCGCATTTTCTTTAGCCCGCCTCGTACCCCACAACATCAGCATAAAGTATGCTCAAGTGGCGCCGTCACAAATATTTGATGATGACCCGCTCATGCACGTATCGTACGCGGTGACAGAAGATTGTCGTTGGGTTTCTGTGGCGTGGTCGGACCAATGGGCGTCAACCACCAAGGTGGAAGTTTTCAGGTTAGCGGGCTACAGCAGGACTCGAGCAAACTCTCCTATTGTGAGTGCAGCACAGTCTCCAGCCGCTCAAGACAGTGGTGTGGGCTCTCTTAGGGAAGGCACATCGTCGTCTTCCTGGCAGACAAATCTGACTTTGCAGAACATGGCTAAAACGTTCCGGGACATCTGGAAACGGACTTGCTCCTTGTGCTCCTCAGCGTCCACAAACGCTCAGTCTAGTAAGTGGAAAGTTGGGATTGTGAAGAACGGGCCCATGAACCCAGATGAGCACTTGATGTGGCGAAAAGCAGCAGGTGCAGGGTGTGGTGAGGAAAATGTGGAGCCATATCTTTATCTGTTGAGTGTCCCCTACTCCCGACCACTCAATGTAGCTGGAGGGCCAAAACTTTTTTCGTCGGAGCCAGTACAACCAGATTCCCCCGACGGCAGTGGGATATCCGGTGCTGAGGAATCCGCACCGCAGGACTCACAATCGCCGATAAGCACTCCTGCAAGTAAGAGTACTACGCCGTTACAGCCCAGCGAGCAGCGAAGCTGGAACGACAGAGTGATAGTCTCCGCATTGGACGAAACGCAGGGCATCGTGTTTGAAAGTAAGTTGTTCGAGCTCCACTCCATGACTACGGTACTCGCCAGCGGGGTGCTGATCAAGCCCTTAGCGCTCCCTGGAAACCAGCAGGGGCACCAACAGTTCGAGGTAGACCTAGTGCACACATCTGGAGACGCAAAGCACATGATGAAGCAGGTGATTGGCCAGTACCGTCGCCTAGCTAGTCTAGCCGAGTACACGGGTGTGACCACAGAGACGACTATCGTTCCGTGGCACATTGAGGCTACAAACAAGATGAACAGAGCACTGGCAACTATATGAGCGTAATTTATTAGTATTTATTTTAGCATTTACACGGACTCTTATTTTGCGGGAACCTTTGGCGGGACAAAAACAATCGTAACAATTCCTGACAAATCGAGCGTCTAAAACTTGGGCACTAACAGGCAGTTAGGGACCTCAACATGGACTTGACCGACGAGTTTGCCGAAACTATACAATCAGCGACTGTTTTCCCAGACATAATAAAGAGATTTGGTGCTGGCACGAGCCAGTATGCATTGGACATCGCGAAAAAGGACGGCACTGAGGGCCTGCTCTTTCTCCATCTTGTACTCGAGGCCCGCGTGTGGGGCCTGGTAGAATACCTATACAATGCACGTCAGGCTTCAGACACAGATGCAGCCATATACGAGGCTATCCTGGTGTGGCTGCAGGAAGCATGCAATGAGCCTGAAATGCCGAGCAATATTTCCAGCGTCAAATGGCTCTACACGAAAAACAGGCTTAACCGGGCGAACCAGCCGGGGGCTGGCCCAGATAAGGGCAATCGAGTCACCTACTTGGACAGTGACGCGCCTGTCCGCGAATGTCGTTCAATCGAAAAGCGCGACGCCGAGGTCGATGAGGTGACATTCCGCTACGTATTCGATCTGTTGCTTGCGGGGAAGTACAAGGAGGCAGCAGATACATCTGGAGATAGCAGCAACTGGATCCTTAAGTCGGCCATACAGTGTATGCACGAACCACTTCTCACACGAGCTTGTTACGGGGTTTGCCAGACCTCTTCTCTCAGTGCATATGAGCGTGCTATCTACGGATTCATATGCGGGGATACACAGACTGTCCTCCCCCTGTGCACGTCTTGGGAGACACAGTTCCTAGGCTATATGAACGCGATTGTGGTCTCCGTGCGGAACAACAAAAGTGATAAAGAGGACAAAGTGTTGAATGGGCCCAGTGTCAGCTTGACAACACCAGGAAAAGTGTTAGACGCGCTTTCCAACTCATCGAACAACAAAATCAGCGTGGAGAGCAGGTCCTTTCTACGTGTTCTCATGGGGAGCATAATCAAGAACGAAGTGGACGAGCTGGCGGCCAGGATGGTTATGGAATTGAGGGAAGTCATTTTTGGAGGCCAGCCAGCAAATGTACTACTCGAAGACCCAGAGCTTCTTCGGGTTTTGGTGCACCTACTGCTAGCTCTGCTATTCCTGCATCCAGCTCCTCACATTCTCAAACCGGATGGCGAGTTTCTACTGAATTCCTACATTGAAATACTTGTGATGCAAGGCAAGGTCCACTGGGTCCCTGGATATTTACAGTTCATGACAGATGACCGCCGGATAAAGACATACTCTCGGGTGCTTATTGGGATCGCAGACTCACGCCAACGTGCACTACAAATTCAGCTGGCTCAAAGGTTTGGAATAAACATCGATGGGGCTATCACAACTGCCGCGGAGATTGTCACGCAGCAGCTCACAAAGACGTTGCCCAAAGTTGACACTCTTGTGCTCCCACCGGTAAAGGAGCTGCCACAGCCGAGTCCCCTCGAGATGCAGTATTGCCAAACGATTGAGTGGTTTGGATATGCCCGCATGTGGAGCAGCGCGCTTACTTGGCTAGTCGATGCACTTCGGCTTCTCTTCTCTGCAGGCCAGGTTCGGGCAGCCATGTTTCTCTGCGAGCAAATGACGCATCATCTTGAATCGAACGGAGAAGCATCTCTTGACGAAAGGTGGAAGGAGCTCTCCAGCTATGTACAGCTGGTGAGAGCCCTGCAGGCGATCGACGCATGGGACGACGCGGCAAAGCACATTGAGGGGGGCCACGTTGGCAATGCCACGCACATTATCGAAAATGCCGTGGCGAATGTCTCTGAACTCTCCAAATTCTTAGCTGGCCCTGGTTTTACTGATAGTGTGCTGGAAAAGCTGCGCGTGGCTTATGTGCCGTATACCATTCTGGAGCTTGTGCGGGTGACCAGAGAGGCTGCCAAGTTAGTCGACCAGTCTTACTTGAGACAAGCGATGCAGTTGGCCCCGTTTATCGCCGACGAAGACTGGAAAGTCTACGAGCTGTTCGCTGCGGGTGGCAAGTTGGGTGAACTTTTAGACGCGTTTGCCACGGTGGAGCTTGAAGGGCCAGACATTGTCTGGGTGTGAGTGTGATACAATGGAATATAGAGAGCTAAATACAAAACCTAGTGCCAGACAGTTTCTTGGTCGCCAGAACGGCCCTTTACCATCGTGCTTACAAACGTATCCGTCTAGACACCATGACACTGCTGCAACAAGCACGGGAGGCGCACGGCGCAGAGGCCGAGCGGCTGTACCTGCAAATTGTAGAGAAAGAGCCTGGAAAACAGGAGAAGGCTATCCAAGAGCAGGAGACTGCGTTCCGGGAGCTTGGAGCGCTGTACCGCGATGCTCAGGACGTGGCCAAGCTGCGTTCGCTGGTCGCCCTGGCTCGCAAGAACACCAGCGGCTACGCCAAGTCCAAAACAGCCAAGATCATCCGCTCCCTTGTCGACTACATGTCAAAGGTTGAGGGCTCGGCAGCGACCCAGATCGAGACCATTAACGAGTGCGTCGAGTGGGCAGTGGCGGAAAACAGGTCATTCCTGCGCCAGGCTCTGCAGATACGCCTTGTGGCACTCCAACTAGAAAGCCATAGCTACAACGAGGCTATTGAATTGATTGGAAAGCTGCTGACGGAGCTCAAACGGTTAGACGATAAGATGATGCTGGTGGAGGTACAACTGCTCGGAGCAAAGGTGTACCACGCACTACGTAACCTTGCCAAGAGCCGCGCCAGTCTGACATCTGCGCGCACAAGTGCGAATTCTATCTACACGCCTCCGCTGGTACAGGCTGAGCTCGACACCATGTCGGGAATCTTGAAAGCCGAGGATAGCGACTATAAAACGTCATTTTCCTATTTCTATGAGGCATTCGAAGGCTATGCTTCTCTTGACGACAAAAATGCTGTCACTGTGCTCACGTATTTGCTACTGGTCAAAATTATGCTGAACCTGACGGACGACATTGAGCAGCTGCTGAACAACAAGACAGTGCAGAAGTACTCGGGCCGCCAGATTGACGCAATGAAGGCTATGGCGGCCGCCCATAGGGAGCGCAGCCTGCAAGAGTTTGAAAAGGTACTCAAGGAGTTCCACACAGAACTGTCCTCTGACCCCTTTGTTCGTGCTCACTTTACTGCATTGTACGATAAGCTGCTTCAGGAAAACCTGGTCAAGGAAATCGAGCCCTATTCTCGCGTGGAGATCAGCTATCTGGCCGGGCGGCTGCATTTAGACACCAAACAGGTGGAGGGGAAGCTGAGCCAGATGATTCTGGACAAGGTATTTTACGGCGTTTTGGATCAGGGGAATGGCTGGCTCCTTGTTTACCCCGAGCCCACACCAGATGCCACATATGAAATGGCACTCGACACAATAAAGCACATGTCAACTGTGGTGGACATGTTGTTCGAGAAAGCTGCTGCAATCAATTAAGCACTCTCCAGATTTACTTGGCGGACGGCCATTCTCAACAGCTACTGTTAGTCAGCGCAAGTTTACAACTTGCCTCTTGTGTTTGTGTGTAGTTTGTTTCCGCAGAGCCAAACGGGTTGTGGGAGAGAGCCGTAACTGTTGTCGACCAGTTTAAGTGAAACAGCTGACATTACTTCCGCTTTGCAATGACAGATACTGCTGGCCCGTCGTGGGCAACTGGGCGCAGATTCGCACCCTCCGAGCTGGGTAACAATAGCAACCGCAGCTCCTTTGCCGCACCCACAGACGCGAGCTTCCGCGCCCCCCTGGGTGGATCGCCTCCGGCGCCAACCTCGTTTGGGCGCACACGGCGAGTCAAGGCGCAGTCAGAGATCAACATGGACCTCCCTCCTACGAAGAGCCTGAGAATTACTCACTCCGCAGCGGCAAAGAGCCGTGAAATGATGTTTCCGTCTGATGTCAAAGTGACGGAGCCATCTACCGAGCCTGTCACTCCGGCGAGGAACGTGCGTGAGACGCCGGACACAAGCGGCAACTCTGTGATAGTGTTTGGGTATCCGCCCGGCCAGTCAGCCGCGGTTATCCAACATTTTCGCGCCTTTGGCGCTCTCATAGACAACAGCACGCATTCAGGCGCCACCCCGGGACAGCGGCCACCGTCAATTGTATGTGGCCGCAACTGGCTCCGACTCACCTATACCGACCACTCAGCTGCGCTGCGCGCCCTTGCTGAGAACGGACGTATGCTCCCAGGTGAGTTTGTGGTCGGCTGCGTTTCTGCGGAGTCAAACGGGGGTGCAGACACGTCCATAGCGTCTCTGTCATCGTTATTGGGTGAAGAAGATGTTTCGGTGGACGACATTGCCGATAATAAAACCGGTGCAGCAGCGACTGGAGCGTTGCGCATACCCGTGCAAGCGCCGGCAAAGGCTTTGTTTAGAGACACGTCTAAGCCGAAGGCTTCGGCACCGATAGTAAAAGCTCAATCTGAGCCCAAGGGCTGGCTTGGCTGGGCGCTTCACCAGACGCGAGAATTGGTTTTTGGGTGGGACGATATATAGGCTGCTTGTCCGAGCAAGTGCAAAACGTGACATAGTGGCGCTTCTCCGGCGTATATTGCTAGGTAGATCAAAAGTCTATTCTATATACTAATAAGCACCAAGGCAAAGAGGCTCTAAGGCAAAGAGGCTCTTAGTAGTGGAATGGTGTCAGGGAACGTGCGCCAAATAACGAAAAATAGTTGCCGCTCTGACGTCACATATGCTCAAAAATGTTAATGCTATTCAATAAATAACTGCCGAAGCTACTCGACTGGGAGTATTTCCACAGGCTGCTTCGAGTAGGCCTTGAAGAGGCATGGTCTGCTATCTTTGGAGCGGAGTCGGGTCACAGTCACAAAAAGTTCTCTTTCGATGGTTACGGCCAAAGTAGGACACGGCGAGGCGACATGCTCGCCAGCTGGTGGGTTTGTGCTCAAAGCTAGGAGCGAGCCTGGGTTGCAAATCTCAAGCCTGGCTGTCATGGGGACGGGGCTGCGTAGTAGGAGATGGACTACGATTTCATCAGGCCGCCAGTATATGGTGTGCTCTCGTTGATACCAACCTGCGTTAACACTCACGAGCGGGGTGAGATTTGCTGGGCACGAGCTTTGCACAATGATATCGCAGCTAAATATTTTGGCTTCAAAGAGGCTCGCAATGAGCACATAGCTTCCGGCCGCTACATCGCGCATATTGAGAGTTCTGATTCCTGGCGTGTAAGGACCTGTTCCCTCTAGCATGTCGCGAGAAGGTACACGTGCGAGCGCTTTGCTACCTGGTGTTCCCCAGAACATACCTAGATGTGCAGGCACGCTGTTGTCTTTTGGTACCAGATAGACTGAGAGCCACTCTGCGTCATCCTGCAAGTCGAGACTGTACTGGGGATTGAGATGATATCGGGGGTCATTCAGGGTGCCTCCAAAATGTTCGGGGGTCCACACGCAGGTAGCGAGGTTCTGGTAGCCGTTGTACTCGGCTTTGAAGATCTTCAGAGAGTGTTCTGAGTACACTGAGAAAACCGCAAAAGCCGTACGTTGGGTCGTAACCAAGTCTTTTAACGCAGCAGTGACATTCACAGTTGACTTGGCGGGCAATTCCAAATCTAGCGTTGAACACAAAGAGCTTGTGTCGGGACTCTTTCTTAAGAGAAGCGCTGCTGCATCGCTGATAAGCCTCTGGTCTGAAGAATAGGCCCGCAAAGAGAGGTATCCTGACCAGCCGTCTTTCTCCAGGCCCTGTATTATAGCGACGATAGTGACCTTCTGGGATGTGTCACTGCTAATCATCAATTGAGGGAGCCCAGCCAAGTTGTGACTTGAGCCCCTTATACACTTTTCCGTAACAACAACCTGCATGTCGACAGCTTTATGAGCAAAGAGCGCCGAATCCCGGTTCAGGTACAGCATGTGGAACTGATTGCGTATTTTAGACCATGCATGCCACGCGGCAGAACTCTCGTCGCGGCTACTGTCCCAAGGATTGACAATCTTGATAGCCGGCGGATCTGTTCGCATACCCACTACAGCATAATCATGCTGTGGAATCAATGAGATTGGGGCGTTCTGCCCGGTGCCGATGCATAGTATCAGTTTCGAATCACACCACAGGCGGTAGAACTCATCGAACAAATCGTCCCAGTCCATATCGGGGCAGACAATATGGAAATTGGACAGCGGAATGTACACGGGTATCCAGCCAGTGAGTTGAAATGTATCAACGGCAGCATGGCTTCCACTGAAGTCATAGCCTCCTTGAGTCTTCAAGTAGGCCTTTTCGAAAAGCGCAGGCCAAAGAGACCCCTTCCTTGCTTGAGCGTGCTTGGGTACCGGCACACTATCTCTCGATACAGGCACCAAGTCGTCGATCTCTACAAGCCTTTCCACACCGCCCAGTGGCAGTTGTATTATGTACCGGCCATTGCTAGCGTAAACTGGCACGCCCCCGCATTGAGGATAAAGTCTCCACAGCAGGATATCTTTTCCGCTCCGCCTGCGGAGCTCATATATCGAGAGCAGCGAAGCCACGACCGAGCAGTCGCCAAGCGCCGCTTGATGAATCACGTCGTCAGGCACATCAACTGCGAGCGACGGGTTCGACGTGCGCACGGTAGGCAAGTCCGCCAATCGTTCTGCATCATTGGCCCAGTTTGTGGGCGTAAATTCCGGGTCTACAAACGTCCCCCCTTCTGCTGGCCACAGCTCAGCAGGCTGCAGCGGCACAGCGGGCCACGGCAACAGCATGATGCTATGGATCTTTGAGCTGATATACTTGAGACGCTGCTGGGTAGGCTGGGTGACTTTCTTGGCTATGCTATCGAACTGTTCCAATGTGAGCTCCAGACTCCTCTTGGCGTCGATAGCTGTGCCCGCGGTTATCACCCGGTCCAGTGCCAGCAGCGACTCCTTGGCCAGAGCCTTGGCCCGGTCGTGTTTGCCGAGCGCCCAGTAGTAGGCGCTCAAAAGCAGCAGACGGGTGCTATCTACACTCATTCTCAGCTGAACTTCTCAGCTGGACCCCCACTTTGGTGGTGGCTAATTTGTCAGGCTGCGTCTAGTTCGGGGCCAAGGTGCGAACGGAGCTGCTGTTCCTGAGAAATTAATCACAGCTGCAGATATCCCAGCTGCAGGTGGTAGTCTAGTGCCTGGACATCATAGAATGAGTGCTGGGGAAGGCGCCGTTTAACAGCGAAAACGGTGCTGATCTAACTTTTTGTCAAGTGGACGTTTACGAAGGGCCGACGGATTTCGAGCCGCATACGAGCCTTAGAACCCAATGAGTGAACTGGGTCTGGACACCCGACTCAGAAGCTACTACAAGAACCAAAATTCCAGGAGCACCGAGCCGGTGAGCCAGACGTGCCGGGAACTGGAACACACGTACAATGAGTGCGCGGTCCTACTCAAAAAAAGCGGGCTGCCTGAGCTCCAGGTACCGAGGCATAAAGAATTCCTGCTGAAGATGCTGGGCAAGCTGCCGAAGGCGTTCACAGCAGTGGATGCTTCACGGCCGTGGCTCATATTCTGGGGCCTGAATGGTCTATCGCTGATGGGTCAGTCGGTTGCGCACTTGGCGGACCAGGTCTGCCACTCCATTTTGAAATGCCAGCACGCAGATGGCGGATTTGGGGGCAATGAGCGCCAGCCTGCACATTTGGCCCCGACGTATGCTTCTGTCATGTCGTTGGCCCTTGTCGAGAAGAAAGATGCCTGGACGAAAATTGACAGAAAAGGCATGTATCGGTGGCTCATGTCGTTGAAACAGAGCGACGGGTCGTTCAGAGTATGTCTTCATGGAGAGGTCGACCCCCGAGCGACCTATTGCGCCTTAGTGGTGGCCAGTGTCCTGGATATATTGACCACCGAGCTGACAAGCAACGTTGCCAGCTACATAAAGTCGTGCCAGACATACGAAGGCGGATTCGCCAATCAACCGCTGGGTGAGGCTCACGGGGGTTATGCGTTTTGTTCCCTGGGGTCGCTGTACCTGGTTGACCCTGCGAATCCCACTGGCTCGGTAACCGAGTCGGTCAACATCCCACGGTTTCTGGATTGGCTCAGCACGCGTCAGGAAAAAGACATAGGGGGGTTTTCTGGGAGAGTCAACAAGCTGGTCGACGGGTGCTACAGCCACTGGGTAGGTGGGTGCTGGGCGCTCATCGATCAGATATGCCCCCGCGACGCCGGCTCGCTCTGGAATAGACAAGGACTGCGGCGTTACACACTGTGCTGCTGCCAGAACGAGCAAGGTGGCCTGCGCGACAAGCCCAGCTCTTCGCCAGACGCCTATCATACGAACTACGTTCTGTGTGGGCTTGCTGCAGCCGACTATCGCTACAAGATCGGGCATAGCGTTTACTCCTGGTCGACAACCAAACTGGCAGACGACGGAGTTGTGCCCATAAATCCTGTGTTTGGTACGCCCTTGGGCGTGGTGGAAAAGATGCATGAACACTTTTCAAAGCTTCATGGTCCAGCGAATACATAAATTAAGAATAGGAATAAATAGAGGTGAGACGCTAAAGCTTTTGAGACGAAGCGAGCGCACCTAATAGCGTAAACGTGTTCAATTGCGGGGCCACGCGCACGCTTTGACTCGCAACCGCGTCTTCGCCAGCAGCCTCCACAAGATTGAGCTGGCCAAAGAGGCGATTTACTCTGTATATGTTTCCAGGGAGCTTGTCAAGACAGGCACGTGCTTTGGTTTGGGTTGCACCGGCTGTTTGAATAGCAGAGGTTAGCGCAGCCAGTCGGGGCTGTGTGTGGTCTGCAGGGGCACCGAGAACCGCAGAGTGAACCGCTAGCAGTTCTTCGAGGCTGTGCTCCTCGACAGCTGTCTCGATGTCATGCTCGTATTCGCCCGAGAATACCGACTGTTTATAGCGTTCCCATTCGCTGCTTAGCTTGAGCCATTCTCGTGTCTCGTTCATCAGCTTGGTCAAATGCTCCTTGAACCGAGTGAGGTTCCGCTCGTTGGACTCGTTCTGGGGATTGGGCGCACATGGCCCAGGAGATAATGCCTTGCGGTGGGTCCACGCTAGCGAGGGAGTGCCTCGGGCCAAAGAGTTTACCAACTCAGCCAGCGCCATACGCGCACACTCTTGCGCGGTAGTGCGCACGGTACTGGCATCAAGATCTCGCGAGAACCTTGTCACGCGTCTGTTCAGGCACCAGATCAGCACCTGTGTGTACTGGTGCAGCGCGGTTCCCGGCTCAAGATAGTCAACAAAGTCTTTATGCGAGGCATGCGTATCTGGAGCCCTCGTGTAGTCGGTTCCAGGAATGGTCCCTCGCTTGCGGCCGCCCTTGCTGCGATGGGTCTGGTGATTTTCCTTTCTCGACTCCAACCCGCGGTGCAGGACGTCGCTCGTCGTGTTCGGGAGGTCACTGGGAATGGGAAACGACGTCTCTTCAAAGCTGTCCTCATGAACAAGGTCCTCTGACGCGAATTGCTCTGTGACGGCAGCCCTGTGTATCCTGACTGTTTCATTATAGCTAGAGTCGGAGGGCAGTTCTGCAGCAGGAGCTTCGACCTCACGGACTGCCCGCTTGCGAGGGACCAAAAGCTCATAGCCTGCCCGGTCCTCCTCGGAGTTTCCGTGCATTCGCGGCTCGTCGCTGGGCGCAACGTCGATGGGCCCGCCGCTGGAGGGAATCGGACTCGGGGCCGCAATCCCTGCTAGGATAGGTAGGTCCCCCGGCTCTTCGAGCACTGATTCTTCGCCCACTGGTCCCTCGAGCACTGGTTCTCCGCGCCCCGGCTCCTCGCGTATTCTGGCCACACTTTCCGGTTCCCTGGCTCTTCTAGTTACCTCAATGCGCGGTTCGCCGGGTGTGGGGACCCCCGCAGCATTCGCAGGGTCACTTTCTGCAGCTCGCGACTTTTCTATCAGCGCCTCCCGCGTCGAGGTTTTGTGTCGAAATCGTTGTGCGTCCCGCGGCCCCAGTTTGAATGTCACCCCCGAGCTCTGCCGCTTGCGCGGCGGGTTCAGCGCGTTCTTGTCTGCCATAACAGACAAGCTCGTGAGATTAGTCACCAGGCGCCTCGGATGCGAGGGCCGCTGAGAGCTTTCAGTGCTGCAATAGTAGAATGGAGAGAGTTACGGGGACTCTAATAGCTGTGCATAACTAGAAGCTTTGCGTTCGGAGGTTGGTGAACCAAGTGTAGTCGTAGGACACCAGCTACGGTCTAACTGCGACGCGCGCAGAGGCTCACATGCCTCAACTATGACAAATTGGCTGCCGTCAAATGGACCAGGACGATGATTTGGCCAAAAAGTCGAACGTGACAGGCGACGTCACGCCGTCCACCGAGTACTTTGGCTTTGCGTTCTATGTGGGTAGCTTTGCGTTGCTCATTGCGTATGCGATCTGGGCCTTCACGCCGAAATACTGGCTGGAGAAGGCGCACATCTACTACTACCCGTCGCGGTGGTGGGCGGTGGCTATTCCCGCGTTTGTGCTGACGACAATGCTATACATTTACGTGGTGCTGGCTTGCTATAACACCGAGGTGCTGACGTTCGGGCCCGAGACGCTAGAAACGCTGACGGACCTCGAGGCCAAGATCGAACGGGACCCCAAGTACCTCTTCCAGAACCGGGACGGCGTGCGGGACTTGCCGCGGGCCGCGGTGTGCGAAGTGCTGTACACGTAACCTACTAGTGCGCACCAGGCTGCGCCCATATTTATTCGTAGCATCGTAGCTATTAGCATGCTATTCAAAACGTTACAACGACTGCGCCAGTTGCGAGTTGCGACGCTCGTACTTCTCGCGCTTCATCTCCTGCTTGAGCCCAGCCGAGTCCAGCGGCTGCAACAGCTCAAAGGAGCACAGTAGCTCCTCACTCACTGACATGACGGCGCCCCAGTTGTCGAACTCGCCGCAATAGTTTGGCGCGCTGAACACGGTGACGAGAGAGCGTTCATTGAAAAACTCATAGCCGTCCTCGACGACCATGTGCGCGCGGCACACCAGGTCGTAGCCGAAACGCTGGATAAATTTATTAATGGCCACCTTGTTGTAGCAGTACGAGACACCGCGCTCGTTGTCCTCCCACTCGTTGGGCCCGTCAGTGGGGTCCGACCACAAAAGGTCGTTGAGAAGTCCGTAGTCCGGCACGTCTGTGGGTCGCTCTATGTTGCGGATGTCGTCAATGCTCGTGAGCGACGGGCTGAGCCCCCCGTGCACGCAGAAGATCTTACCTGCAACTAGCGCGGCAAACGGGAGCGTGTTGAACGTGTCTATGAACGTCCGCCATGACTTGACGCTCGAGCGGCGTTTGCACTCGTCGAAGAATCCGTAGATGCGCGTCACGCTGGCGCACTCGTGGTTCCCGCGGAGGATGAAAAAGTTTCCGGGGTACTTGATCTTGAAACACAGCAGCAGCATGATTGTTTCCAGCGACTGCTTGCCCCGGTCGACGTAGTCGCCGAGAAATAAATAGTTTGCTTCGGGCGGAAACCCACACATGTTGAACAGCCGTAGAAGGTCGCCAAACTGCCCGTGCGTGTCCCCGACAATCTTGACGGGCGGCTGCAGCTCGAGGAAGGCGGGCTGGCTGAGGAAAATCTCGCGCGCCGCTTGGCAGATCACCGCGATCTCGCTGCTTTTCAAGCAAAATGTTCGCGTGGTCTTTCCGCCGTACCCAGCATCCAGCAGCAGCTGGATGGTATCGTCGATGTTGATATTACCCTGCGGGCCGCCGAGGAGCTCGGACGCGCCCGGAGCGCGCGGCGAGGCCACAAACGGCAGCTCTTTTTGGAACGCCAGGTTCACGGGCGTGTTGGGGCCGATGTCCACACCGCTCGCATTGGGCGTGTCCTTAACCGCGCTGGAATCGGCGCTTCCGGGAACATTGGTGGGCGTGGCACTGAACGACGGCACACCCGGGTCGCTGTCTTTGCGGAACGACGCACCGGGGCCGCCCGCGCTTTCTGGAGCAGCCCCTGGTTGTGGCTGATTTGTGACTCTGCCGTCAGTGTTGCGATACAGTAAGATCGGCTCCTTGGGCTCGTGTATTTGGAGTGACCGCGGAACCGACGGGAACGGGTAGCCCTCAGTCGGCTCCTCAGGTGGCGGTGCGTTGAGGGGCGTGTTGGCCGGCCGGGACCCCAGGGACGCGCGCGGTTCCTCACTGGCTACGACCTGGCTCCGCCGTGATCGGATGCTGCGGCCGCTGCGCGTCGACCCCTGGGTATCTGTGCGGCTGAACGAAGGCTGAGATGGCTCACGCTTCTGCTTCGAGCTCTTGTTCCCCATCGGGTTTTGTCAGTGCGCTGATGTAGATGACAAAGTCGCCATCGCGATATAAGCCCGGCGGGGAGTGGCGGCCGCCGCCTAGTGAGGCAATATGTATACGAATTAGAGATATCGGAAGGCCCAGGAGTGGCCGACTAGTTAGTTGCTATGTAGTGGGATACTGGGCCGTATGCGGCCGGGTTATCCTCCATTGACGTACCTTGCAGACGCCTGGACAGGCGTGCGCACATTACGCACGAACTTTTAATGCTTTCCACCGCTGGCGACGGTCCACGACGGGTCCGCGTTGCTGGCGGCCTCTGAGGTCTGTGCGGCGATGGTCTCGGCCATAGGACGTGGCTTGACGGGTGCGGCCTCGGGTGCGGCTTCGGGTCGGGCCACCTTGTCCTGCTCGTCGTCGTCTTCGTTGTCGTTAAGAACAGCAAAACCGCGCTGAATGTTCTGGCCAGAGCGCCGAGCAGGCGCCGCGTCGGCTTTGGTGTCCTGGGGCGCGGTGCGGGCTGTCGGGGCGCGTGCGCCGCGGGACCACTCATCAAAGTTGCGCTCCGGGGTCCGGTCGGCGCGAGGTGCGGCAGGAGTTCTTGGGGCCCGAGCAGGAAGATCGCGGCGTGCGCCCCAGTCGAGCGCCGGCTCGTCGCGCTCGCGCTCTCTGGTGGGCCCACGGGGGCGGCGGGGAGGACCGAGGTCGCGGCGCACAGACCAGTCCAGGTTCTCCTCAGCAGGAGCAATATGACGGGGGGCACGGGTGCCAAAGCGTTCACCGCGAGGACCCTCGTTCTCGGGCGCGAGGGGCCCGCGCCGGGTCGACCAGTCGAGATCGGGCTCCGCGTCGCCGCGGAAACCACCGCGACCGGCGCCCCCAAAGCCACCGCCACGTCCACCACGCTCTATGGGGTCGAGGGGACCGCGGCGCGCCGACCGCCAGTCGTCATCGTAGCGCTGCTCACCGCGGGGCTCGGCGACAGAGATTCTCAGAGGGCGGCCGCTGAACATCACGCCCTCAAGCTTGACGGCCCGGGCCAGCGACTCTACGTCGTCAAATTCAACAAACGCATACCCCTTGATGCGGCCAGTGTCCATGTCCTTGGGCACGCGCACGGACGAGACAGCCAGCTTCTGGTCCACAGAGAAGAACTGGCGAATGCCGGCGTCCGACGCGTCGTACGGCAGATTGAAAATCCGCGCAGTGTACGGCGGTGCTGTGGGCAGCGGCACCGGCTCGCGATCCGAAATGAAGCCCGAGCCCAGCGACGTGCTGCCACCCAGCCCGGACGACGCAGACGTGCCCCAGTCGGCGAGGCCGCCCGCGGCCGGGATGTCCTCGTCGGCCCACGACCCGACGCCGCCTTCGCCGTTGAGGAAATCCTCGAGTTCCATGCGCTGTCCCTTCTTCTTGGGCGGCATGATGAGTATGGTTTCTGGGTGCCAGGCGAAGTAATTTTTTTTCACTTCAGTCAGCGCGGTGTCAGCGAGCCCGGCCGCGGCAAGCGTGGCGGGCCCTAATTGCGAACAAGGAGCCCAATTGCTGCAAAGAACCGGGTGGTCGCAAAAATGGCGCGGGAAGTCCTGCGGGGACGGACGGCCTTTTGTTCCGCACAGGCAGACAAGTGCAGCTGCGGCGGTTAGGGGGTGCAGCAGCGTGGTGGGAGATCTGGTGCAGCACCGTTAATTTGACATGGTTGCTCGAGCGATAAAGGTGCCGGCGTCGCCATGGTCTAAAAAAGCCATTGGAAATGATAAAGACCCGCGCGCAGCCAAGGGCAGCACGGCACAATGAGCTCCTCAAGCCGCCCCAGCATGGGTCACTGTGCCCTGTCGGACGGGAATTAGCCCCTTATTACCCACGACCCGCCCCAATGGGGTGCCCAGCCGGTGCTAAGGCGCCCAGCGACCGGGTTCTTTTTGTCTGCCGGCAGCCTAAGGTATGTTCCAGAAAATGCAGTTGCTGCACTAGCCTAACCCATGCACATAAGTCAGCACTGCCAAGGCCCTTGGCCCCTCTTCAAACTACCATTGGGGCCGGGAATTGCGTTTTCCCAACACCGACTAGAGTTCGAAAATGTTACCTGTGGCTGCTGCTACCAGCAAGCTGGGCAGCGTGCCGAACCCGTCGAGCGGGCTTTTCTCGCAGTACGGCAAACTCCAGGTCCTGCTAATTTCCCGGATTGTGTCCATCCTGGCCATCGTCTATGTGGCCACGTTCGTGCTGTTTGCCGTGCTGCGCGTGTTCACAGGCGTCAGCATCAAGCGAATTGGGTACTTGTGCTTGCGCCACATAACGTTCCACACTCGTTCCGGTGTGGAGGTCAAGATTGGCAAGGTGGGCCTGTCCCTGCGCCGCCCCACGATCGCCCGCCCAGGATGGGTGTCGTTCATCATAGACAGCTGCGAAATCACTGTGAATCCGGACGCACTCCAGGACCACGAGGCTCGCGCCGACGCCGAGGGCGAAGTCGATGCTGCCCGCAACAGTCACACTCTGCAAGACCAATTTGAGGAAGGGGTGCAGCCAATTCCGCTCGTGCCCGCAAATAAGCCCGTGTTGCGTCGGATCGTCAAGTGGCTTCTGCTTAATCTCAAAGTCCTGGACATTCGCTTGACGTCGACCGCCGTGACCTACCCAGGCCTCACCACCGTAGTGGTGAGCACTGTCGACCTGGCACTCGATCTGCGCAACCTGCCGAGCATGCGCTCGAACAAGTTTGTTGGCACCCTTGATAACCGCTCGCTCGACAAGAACGAGATTAATGCTGTGGTCAAGTTCACGGTCCACGATATCTACGCTGCAGATAGCATCGACGACGAGACACCGCAGCGGCTTCTCGACTACTTTGTGTTTGACGTCCAGGGGGTCCTCAATTGCAAAGATTTGGGGCTCCGCGAGCTGGCCTTCGATTTCACTGTTGGCAAAGTGTTTGTCCCAGTCGACTATGTCCACAGGGTCATCGGCGAGCTACGCCATCTTCACCAGAAGGAGCCCGTGACGCGGGAGCCGGCTTCGGCTCCGGCTCCGGCACCGGGGGCAAAGAAGCCCGCCGTTCTCAACAAGCGCGAAAAGCGCCGTCTAGCAAAGACTGGGGTTAGACTCATTTACCTCGTGAAGCAGGTTGACTTCAAAATCGACATGTGCGAGGTGTCGGGAATTCGCCCACCGAGTCCCATAAACGACCATTGCGGAAACCCGGTGACACTAGCCGCGTCGATGGAGGACGTGAACTTGACAGTGCGCCGTATGAACCCACTCAGCGCAAGTTTCAAGCTTCTCTACGAGAGTTCGGACAGTGCGCATCAGGCAATTTTCAATGCCGGCTCTATAAACGTGGGATTAGCAGCAAACAATGTCCTCGAGGAGATTCTGTATATTCCCCTCGTCACGTTGGTCTCCCGCACCAACTTATTAAGCAGGACTTTGGAATACCTGCAGGACGACTCGGCCACTTTCAACCAAAGTTCGGTGGTGGCAGCGTTGACGGTCACGTCTCCGAATGTTAACATAGAGACTCACCAACTACCCGTACTGCTGCAAATATGTCGCAATCCTCATCACAAAGTCTCGGCACATCACCCCTGGCCTACCCCCCCTGTGGAGTCCCCGTTCACGATAGATCTGCCGTTTCAGAATATACTGCCGCAGGCTAAAATTTCCGTGACAATTGTCGATGCAGCGGTACGTCTGGTTGTTGATAGCAGTACCCGGAAGGAATCTATGTTCATCTTGTCGGCAGCTCGTATTACGTCGACCAGCATAGGCCAACATGCGACATCAACGTCACCAGATTCACAAAAGTCTATCGAGGCTTACAACTTGCAAAACAGTCTGGATATCACAAAGGGCCGAGTCTGGTATAGCTCACCCACTCTACCAGAGTTCATCATTTCCAGCAGCGATTCGCTGTCGTTTAGCATCGATGCCACAACTCAACCAATTGTTAGTGTGAGCTTGTCGGCAGATCTTTCCGAGGTCCTGTTCAATTCCACGAAGTACGAGATATTTGATACCGTACGCTGTCTTATAGTCTTCCTTCGGCAGAATATTCCGCCCAGGCGCCATCTGCCTGTGCAACATGTGCCCAAAGAGGATTTGAGAGGCGACCAGCCACACGTTAAGGCCTCCGCTTTGCGCATGCTACCACCATGGCTCCGCTTAATCAAGATCAATATACGAAAAGTTGATCTTGTGGCAGCCAGCGATCGTTTCCGCTACCAGACCGGGAATCTTTTGGGCTTACAATTGACGATGGACAAGTTGAATATTTCTTATGATCGCGACCATGGTACCAAGAACCGGTCAGTATTTACTGACGGTCGCAAGTTTGAGCTATCCTTGGAAGGTGTCCATTCGTATAGGGTGGAAAACGTGTTTATTGCTCACCAGAAGGAAGAGAATGCAGCTAAACAAGCTGACTGCCTGGATATTCCATCCGTAAGCTGCTCTGCACTGACGGAAACCCAGGGTGGCAACCAGCGAGTGATGTCCGTCTCGGTCAACGTACCCAAAGTTACCACCCATGTCAATATCAATCTATTGCTCGCGCTAATGGTTATCAGAGAGGTTATTGACCACTCTCTTGACCATGGAAGTGCTCCGGATCCAGCGACAGAAACTGTCGATGATGTCAACAAAGCGGAGACGATGACTGTAAAAGAGAGAGTAGCTGCGCATGTATCGCTGGGCCACTTGCTTGTGAAACTCGACCTGCCTTACGAGGATCATATCATGTTGGAACTTGTTGAGGCGAGGCTACAACATATGTCTAAGACAAATCCTGTTTTTGCCGCTGACTCGGTCAAACTTTACTCTAGACACCCGTTTAGCAGGGACACGTGGTGCATTATCATGTCGTTTGTCCAGCTAAAGGGACTGATCAAATTAATACACCGACAGAAGGATGATGACCTTATAAACTTGGACCTCAATGGTATCAGAATCAACGTCCCTTACAAGTTCAAGCTCTATCGCATCATTGATAATGGGATCACGCTAGCGAAGGCTATCAAAACGCTGATACTGCAAACGAGAGTGGGCGACCCTTATTTAATTTTGAAAACAGTGGCACTTCCAATTCTGCCAAATATTCCCAAAGTCAAAGTTAAATCGCGCTCTATCTTGCTGGCGCTCGAGGACGACCCCTTTGAGAGTCGGTTGGGACTTATCCTGAAGACGGCCGCAATTGAGCTTGATGCTAGAATCCAAAAGGAATTACTCTTTGAACATAAGGTGAAGGAAGTGATGAAGAAGGAGAGCGATAGACTTGTCCAGGAGACTTTGCATGATATGCACAGTCGGCCTCCAACGAGCAGGAGTAGCTCAACTCACAAGGCCAGTGGTTATAGCATGAGTAACCGCAGCCGCAGCTCCAGTATATCTGATATCTCCGAGCTAAGTGATGCAGAAGAATACCCAGCCAAGGGAGGCATTGCCAACGAGAGCAACGCCAACTATCATTCGAACCCGTTGGGGCGGACACAGCGTAGCACCAGTGGAAATGGTAAAGTTGGAACTGGCACTGAAGGCGGTGATCACCAGAAGCTGCGCAATCAGTTTAATAAACACCTACAGGGTATGTTGGACACCCCGCTGGATGCGACGACGGCATACCATGGAAACGATGATCACAAGTGGAGCAAGTTTTTCCATGACCCTCAGTTTTGCAAGTTTAGAGAGTTCAAGACAAAGTTCAAAGGAGGCCACAGCAGCCGTTCTCAGTCGGGCTCACGATCTAGTCAAGATGGTGGGGTTGGCAAGGCAGAGGATCACGTGCCGGAGCAGTCTTTAGCAGATATTCATGAGGCGCTGTTGAAGCAGCATAGCGATTCTTGGAAGCGTCTCATTGACAGTGCTACGGATGCCCAAATGAAAGGCGTTAAGACCACCCAAGACGAGCTCTTTGCCGATCCGATAGATAAGACGACTGCTCATGATGAACCGGTTGTCGGATACTCACAACACCCACTTTTGTTCAGTGCAAATTTCAGAGACGCAGTACTTCACATTGGACGCGCTCATTTCGATACCGAGGAAGCCGTGCGCGATTTTATGTACGACGTCGGCAAGGGAATTCCCAAAACAACCCTATTTGATATTTTCGTTCCATTATGGCTGGATATCAAGGCTCCTGGGGGACTTCGTGTTGATTTGCGCGACTTTCCACTTCCTGTTGTCCATTTCCCACCGCTAGAGAAAGGTCAAGATCCCAAAACGAGCAATGCTCTGCACGTGAAGGGTAATTTTATCATTGCCGAGCAATTGAACCAGGCAAGACAGAATATTCGTCGCCTCTTCGTTCCATTGAAACAATTACCTGCTGAGAAGCGTGAAATTAGGGGTACTGCCGTGCTGGAAGTTCATCGTACGTTGTCACCTATCAAGATGTACACCGATTTATCTTTCTATACGCAAACGAAGCTGCCCACTCGTGTAACTTGGTGTCCATCTTATGGCCCAGCATTCTCGCTAATGTCCGCTGGATTCAGCAACTTTTCAAAGCCTCCTCTTGACATCTCACCGCCGCTGGGATTTTGGGACAAGATTAGATTGAACTTTCAAGCCCGCATGAATTTCAGACTGGAAAATTCGCCACTCTATTTGCTCTTGAAAGGTTCTAGGGATCCTTACAAACTGACTGGAACTGGCGCTGGGTTTGCCTTTGTTTGGAAGGATAATGTTCAAGTCCACATAAACCCAGATAATGATTCAAAGAATCTCATTGTTGTTGATGCTGACGTCTTTCAGACTGTCATACCCAACTTTTCGGAATGGGAGGAAAATTATTGCAAGCGGTCGCCAGGTGAACGTGCCTTCCCGCATATAACGAACTTCAATGAGATGGCGAAGCCCCAAAAGGTTGTAATGAACTTCAGTGATTCTACCAAGTGGAAACTCGGGATGGAAATCGAACGAGACGTCAAGGAGGGTGACCCTGCTGAGCGCACTACCAAATTTCGTCCGCATTATGATGTTCACTTGTCGATGCCAGAATTTGTGAAAGACCCAAAGACATATGATGCCTACCGTGGTTTCAGATCTACATACCTTTTCATGGCGATCAGCGTTGCCAGTGAAAATAGCAACACCATGAGCGGCTACAACTCGGCACATCTCACTCCAAATGTTATAGCCTACTTCAAGAGATGGACCAAGATGTTTAGCAGTGTCAATTGGCCTCCTCAAAGAACGGGTCCTTTATTCCCCGGAATGGAAGAACAGACTGCTCCTAAGTTTGGAAATGCGTTGAGCGGTCAGCAATACCAATTGAAGCTTTCACCATTGTTCTTGTCGTACTGCCTTCGTCATTCTAGCTTGGACCATCAGCGGGATCATGCTGCCGGACTGAAGGCGCGCGTTGACGAATTTATCTTTGATCTGCATGCGCGCAAAGAGCCAGTACCTGGGCAAAAGAGATGGAAAACAAATCTTCACATCGGTGAAGTTGGTATGTTAAACATGGAAGTCCGTGCTATAACCGCAAGGTTCCGGGATAAATCTGTAGGTGCAGCTTTGGATGATATGCAGATGCGTCGTGCACCCGGTTCCCTTGGTTCTCGGGCTACAAGCATTAACGAGTCTGTTGCCGGTACCGCCACCACTACTTCGGGCCACGGTCATGCACTGTTGTCGCGGGAAGACACTGGATGGATTGATCCTAACGATTTTGTCGAGCTAGGGGTGGTATCTCATGGTAGTGATAGAACCCCCACGGTTGACTTGGATCACTTCATTTATGCACCCAGGTTCAGTTACTACCATCAAACAGACAACTCAGGAAGGCTTTATGGTTTCCATGATGGCGTCAAATATAAAAAATTTGGCGATGAAATTTTGCATGATTGTCAAATTTCCAGTAACTTCCCAGAAGAGGTGCAAATCGGCTCACTGAAGGAACGGTTCAAGGCCCTCGAAGAGGACCTAGAAGATGCTCATGAGTCTCTTGACTCCCTGACTGGTGAAGATCAGCGCCACCCCAACAATCCCCAGATTGCAGGAAACATTAACATGCTCAAGCGCCGGATCCAGATAATACAGGATGGTCAGGGCAGCCTGCACAGTGAGATCGCTAATTTAACGCGTGAGCTTAACTCATACAAGCCGCATGAGCAAAACAAGCAAAGGGGATTTAATGCAACACTCTACGGTTGCGGCGACAAGACCCTCTCTGAATCCTGTGAAGGCGACCACGATTCTCTGTCAAGGACGCTCTACCGGAATCAGTTCATGATCCACTCTATGCATGTCAAATGGAACAATAAGATTCGCGATTTAATTTTCAGGTTGATCACTTTGACGAAGATGCAGAAACAGATGGACTACAACACAAGCCGACGTGCAGTGAGATACCTAGAAGAGCTGGTACAAAAGATTGAAAAGGAGGCAAAAGTTTCGGCCGGGTCACAGGCTGGTGGAAATACTCAGTCTGAAGATGAGACGCCGGTCCTGCAAAAGATTTTGGACGAGCTTGATTTTGACTACAAGAGCGGTCTTGCATGCACTGATTCCAAACGCCCGAACGTTCCTGGTGAAGAACGACTGCGGAGCTTCAATGATGACCTTGTGGAAGTGAATACAGATACGGAAAAGAAGGAGCGCTCTTTCCTGGTTCGGTTTATGACCCCTCAATTCCAGATCATTTCGAGTAAAAACCCAGCTGACTGTGTGCAAGTGACTGCGCGTGATGTTGAATTGCGCATTGTGTCGGTTATTGAGAAAGACAAGCCGCAAGATGATGCGTCCGCAGAGATTGAAAAGCGCTACGGTGTGAGTTTTATCGGTGCTGCTGCTTACGTTCTACAGGAGGATAATGTGAAGGAAAACCTTCTGTCTTCGTTCTGTGTTGGTGATCATGGTACTGATCCGAACGCTGTCGCCTGGCCACCCTGGTTGACCACAGAGTTTTGCTACGGTCCTGGCGTGTTTAAGAGATTCCTTGTCATTGACAATACGAATTTTGCAGTTCGATTCGATCATTTCAACACGCTGCACGTGCACAAGGAGGGGGAGAAGACTTCAACTTCTTCAAATGGACAAAATGGGGCTCACACGGGTACAGCTGAGGGTACTTCTAATGAGTCTTCACATGGGGCGGAATTGTCTGTACCTCCAAGCGCAGCTGGTGCTCCGCGTAAGAAGCGCAACCATACTTCTCATCTTCGGATTGACGCCCCTCAGCTAGTAGTTGCGTGTGACTCTGTTCAGTATAATGCACTGTACACTATTGTTCGCGATCTTATTTCTTACACCGATCCGATTGAAGAAGAGACTAAGAAGGCAATTGAGCGTGTTGTCCTAGGTACAGATTTTACCACTGATCTACCAAAATCATTATGGCAAATCAAAAGCTTCCAGTCGGAGTTGATCGTATTGAATCATTTGAGAGACAACTTGCTCTTTAGTTCCAAATTCAAGAGTGCGTTCAAGCAGACCAAGGAGGATCTGCTGAGCGCGGAACTTGAGTATAGACGGGGAACACTAGACTTCTTGTTTATGATGCAAGCCTTTAAAACAGCACTAAGAAAATGCAACCGCACGCATACCAGCAATACTTTGATAACCAGTGTTCATTTCGACAACTTATCGGCGCATGTATTGAATGGGTCTGGGAAGGAAATACTTGAGGTCTCTTTGGAGCGCGGCGATTTTAACCGGGTTCGTTACGGCGACCGGTACTCCATAAATGGTGCCTCTATTGGTTTAATCAAGGGCTGGAACTTGTTGCCTGATGCGACATACCCTGATATGATCTTGCCTCTCTCAGCCCATAACGACCAAAAGCCGTTGGTCAAGATGACGTGGGTTAATTTGGACCCTGTTGGAGGTATCACCATTATCGAAGAATTCATTCTCTCACTGCAACCGTTGAAGGTGCAGCTAGAACGTGAGATCTACGACAAGTTATTCAAGTTTGCTTTCCCGAATGGTAAGGATGACGACAAGGACGACAAAGATAAGGAAGGCCGTGATCTAGTGCACACTCGCGTCTCCATCGAAAGCGGCTCTGACACGGACAGTTTACTACAGGATATGCAGGACTATGAGGAAAAGAGCATGTTACCGTTTCCCAAATCCCACAAGAAGCCGTCCGCTAATGAGAGCCAGAGTAAACATTCTTCTAAGATTTGGAAGTTTGGTAAAATACTGAAGCGCATGAATGATTCGACGCCCGACGATGTTAGTGAAATGATCGACAGAGCTGCCAGCTATCTGAATATTGTCAGCTTCATAATTGAGGCGACGCGCCTCTCCATATCGTACAAAGGAAAGGGGCAGAGGAATCTCCTAGATTTGCAGGAGGTGGAGATAGCTACGCCTGAGTTTGCGTACCATGACAAGATGTGGACGAAGCTAGATTTGTTCTCGCACCTAAAGAAGGATTTGATCAAGGTTGCACTTCACAACTCGGGTGCTATTCTGCAAAACAAATTCACCCCCCACGTCAAAGCCAAGGCTACGGTAAAGCGTCAGAGTATCCTGGACAGGGAACATAGTGGTCTTGGCCTGAAGAAGACCATCAGCAAGCTAGGCAACACACAGGAGAGTTCCGATACGCACAATGCTCACAATGTTCACGGTAGCACGCCCAAGATTATGGAGATCATCAAACCTCGCCACAAGACTGACAGTGACAAGCACGTTGACAAGGCTTCGACACAACAGGAACAGACTCTGGAAGGCTCCAGCTTGGCGACACGGCAGACCGCTTCCACTGGTTCGCATAGCCATGTGCCTAAATTCATGGACATGATGAAGCCTCGTCACACAAGCGAAAGCGGCAGGCATCTTGAGAGGACACCTTCGAAATCTGTCAACGAGAACTCGAGTAGGTTCAATCCTGGCACACCCTCGTCTGTTTCCCAGACCCCGTTGAGCCGCGCAGACACTAGTACAGGAACAGTGGCATCGGGTTCAATTGATTCGCCGAGCCCAAGAAAGAAGACATCTCTGTTCACTAAAATCAAAAAAGCTCTTTAGTTCGCACTCAGTGCATAATATTTAGAGACAGTCAATTAAAGTAACAACAGTTGTCTACGCGATAAATAAGGATATCAGCTTGCGACACCAAGACTGAAAATAAATACTTAGTGGACGGAAAGCTTGCGGCGCTTCTCAGCGGGCGTAGCTCCGTTCTCCCTCCGCTTTTTCTTCTCCCCGCCTCGAGGAGACGCGGCGCTTGTGGCAATTTCTGGGTACCCGTCTTGAGGATTGTACGTCGCGAGTAGGCGCGAGTCAAATCCCTGCACACCGGTCGATGGCGACTGCTCAAACTTTATTTCGTTTAGCAGGTCCTGCGGCAAAGGCAAGATCTCTAAATTGTGGACCGGCGGCATGCGTGCTACCTCAATGAGACTCCACGGAGTGTTTTCTTTGGTAGGTATGGCATGTCTGCCTGCCAGGTCAGCAATGTGATTCTTGTAAGATTTACGTAGTTTTCGCTTGGCGCCCGTGACGGGGTCGCTGCGGGCAACAGAAGCTGCCAGATCACCCAAACCGTACAGCTTAATTAAATCCTGAGTCCCAGAGGGGTTTCCCTTTCTGTACACAGTCTCGGGAGCAAGATAAACGCCCGCCATTCAAGGTCTAAGCTGTAGCTGGCGGTCGAGAAGTTACATAACATCCCATTTCAGGGTTTGGAGATTTGCTGGAACCGTTTAGAAATGCTATGAACAATATGATTATTATCGGCTGTTCAAGTTTAGCCTTAGTGCTACGGGCCTCATTGTTATCTTCGTTGTGTGATTGCTTGACGCTTACCTCCGCGCTATAGCGTCACATGTCACAAATTTCTCCTACGTTCAAAATTACAAAGCAACCTTGAGGAAGCTGCGCCAGGTACTAGGGCATAGGGCTTGACACCAAGGACGAACCAACGCACTCAGGGTCAGTGAGCTCGTCAGGCAACTATTCCAACACTTTGACAATGACGGCTTCTCTGCCCCACCCCAAGATCGTCAAGAAGCACCCCAAGCAGTTCAAGCGTCACCACTCTGACAGATATAAGCGTGTTGGAGAGTCGTGGCGCAAGCCCAAGGGTATCGACTCTGCTGTCCGCAGACGTTTCCGCGGTACCATCCGCATGCCCAAGATCGGTTACGGCTCTAACAAGAAGACCCGTCACCTCATGCCATCTGGCCACAAAGCGTTTGTCGTCTCTAACATTCCTGAGTTGGAGCTTCTTCTTTTGCAAACACGCACTTACGCCGCTGAGATTGCACACAACGTTTCTTCCCGCAACCGCGTGGTCCTCGTTGAGCGCGCCAAGGCTCTTGGCATCAAGGTCACCAATGCCAACGCTCGTCTTTCGCTCGAGGCTTAGTTTTAATTTTTTACGTGGCTCCTATACTACTTTGGAAAAGTGGTGCATATATATAGTTAGTTAACTAACTTGTGTCGTTGATTATGCTGTTAGTTCAATGGAAGCAACTTAGAGCTTTGCTCTTGGTTGGATTATCGGGCGCACAGTGGTACGATAGATATGATGTTTCGATGTGAATGTGTTTTTACGAGTAAGAGAGGTACTCGTAGCTGAGGGGACCCTCTGAGTAGGATTGGTCATACTGAGCGTTGGGAGCGAGTCCCTGTGCGAAGAGCCGAAGTGAGGAGGCCATGATCTTGGCAAGGTGCCAGGTTTGGATAGCATCGTAGAGAGAGGCTACAGTTTCCGCAAGCGCAACCGCAAGAGAGCCGTGGGTCTTCTCAATGCCTGCGTCCGCACAAGTTTGATCGATCCAGCGGAAAGTGGACAGGACCTCTTCAGGGAGTGCTTCCAGCTGATCCTGTTGCTCCAGATCTCGTGTTTGCTCCTCCACCCGATAGCACCACATAATGAGTGCGAGATTGAGCTCAAAGGCCAAAATAAGGAGCAACCCGCTTATCATGCAGCTTGGCGGCGCGGTCAAGAAAGCCAGCGTCATAGGAGTGCCAATCAGACATGGGATTCGGAGCACATCGAAAAGGCCAGCCACGATGTGTCCCAGCTCCAGTATCATTGCCTTTGACTGAAGCGAGCCCATGCAAGTAAATGCAGCGTCTGCAACATGATGTGGGCCTAGAAATTTGAGATTTTCGCGTACGATACTGAGGTCCAACGTTAAGTGCAGGCGGGTGACGCTAATCACCACGTGCCCCAGGATAATCATGGGGTGTTGTTGCGTGCGCATTGCCACCAGGATTGGAGACGGCTTCTCAAGTCCGCCCATGGCCGGTGTATCTAGGGCATCCGCCATTTGGAGAAAGGGTAGATTGGCAATTGTGAGAAGAGCGCCTTGACCACGGCCGGGGGCAGTGTCGTTGGCCAGTAGCTGCCATAATCGAATTTGCCGCATGTGACCTTCCTGCGCTTCAGGCTTGATTGGAGCTCTTGTTACTCGCATGAACAGAACATTGGATAGTATGCGGACAGAGAAAGGGTTCAGAACTGGGAGCGATTGGCTCATGATGTCTGCGTCAGTTGCCACGTTGTTCAGCAAGTCCAGAATCTGGCCGATGGTGACTGGCATTTTTTGAGAGTTGTCTGCGTGGTAGTGACTGCGCCATGTAAGTTCGTTGGAGTATGTGGTGTTCCAGAGCGTCTCGGAACAGGGCAGGGGCAGTTCTTGGGGTAATGACTCCACCGAAAATGTTGTAGGAAAATGGAACACCGCTGACAAGGTTGTAACTGCAACGAGGGCGCTAAAGTATGTCCTGATAATTTCCTGCTCAGATATCCACTCGACCCATCCTAGGTCATGTTGGGGCACCGTTTGCGACACGGGAATCCTCTGTATTAAAAAATCTGTAAGCCGTACCAGCGACGTTCGCAAGGTCCCCATAGAGTCGAGACTGGATCGTTCTCCTGAGTAGGCCGACATGACCGTTATTATTATGATGCTCTGGGCCATCATCAAAGTCGAAGCATTGTCGCTCTGCTCTGGAAGCATGTCTAAGGTCATGCGGGAGTTATAGCTGAGGAAACTTGCTGCTTCGTCCTCGAGACATAGGGTCGCTCCTACTGCACACATTGCGAGGAGCAGTGAGGGAGACGCCTGGGCACAATTGAATGTTTGTAGATGAACCATTGGAACCGTTGGGTGGAAAAAGTTGAAATAAGCAGATAAATAACGGTTCATTTGCAGCCTGGTTAGCTCCGGATGGTGGAGCGATTGAGTAGAGGCCGGGTGACGCCGCAGCAACTTTCGAAGCCCGTGCATATCAAAATCCGCATTGAGCTGGGGGATACGAGACGTGCCTCTCTGGTTGCCGTTGACCCCCGAGGCATTAGTGCTAGGTCTGTCTTTGACAGCCGCAGCACCGGGCATAGGTTTAGCGCCCTGGTCATACTCCGAACCGAGCATCCTAGACATGTGGTCTAACTCGTCATTGGTTCCGCGAACTCCTTGTACAGGTGGATAGGAGCCAGGAGTTTTGTAGCTCATTTCGCCGTTATCATCGCTGCGCCAGTGTGGCTGGAATAGCGGATGGCTTGAGGGACTCCGCGAGCTACCAACACTGTTGTACATAGAGGGATGCCATGGGGTGACCGGGGTGAGACCTCCATGCATAGCTTGCGGAAGCATATCCGGATTTTTGTCGTCCAAGTTTTGAGTGTCTTTGTCTGCACCCGCTCGCATGTACGGCCGCGCCGACGGCGGAAAAGCCATAGGATCTTTGTTGAAGGCATAGTTCTGCGGGTGCGTGCCATAGCTGTACCCCATATTCGAGAAAGGGGGTCGCTGCATTCCCGTTATAAGCATCGCTGTTGTGACATCGGGGTTTGCTGTTGACATGGTCGCTAAAGACATTAGTCCATTCGCTGCTGGCTGGCCGTGCATGTTTGGGCTTATTGGTGACTGTTCGGGATGCTCGCTGATGGTATGCGGTGTCATGGTATCGTCCTGGTCGCTGGCGGGAGGTGGGGGCTGCGCCTGGTCGCTCTCCACTGGGCTGTCGCGTGGCCTAGTCTTCTGCCTTTTGCGGCGACGCATTTTGTCGGCAGAGCCGGCACCGTGCACTGTCCGGCTGTGTCGCAGCAAGAGATCCCGCCGGACAAAGGCGGAGCTGCAGATGTCACACTGCCAAGGGCGTTCCGGGTTATGGCTGAGCTCGTGACGAGCCCGGTGTTCAGAGCGCGTGAAGCACCTGTCACACAGGTGGCATTTGAATTTCTTGGCCAGCTTGGTGGCATTGCTCTTTTTGGACTCGGTGCTCTCTAGCGACGCCATATGATTCCCTTGTGAGTAGCACGAGAGTGCGAGTGAGTGCTACAGAAACCCGCCGTTCAAGTGTTGACAAAACTAAAAGCTATTGTTTGAAGCACGTTAAGTGTGATCGACTCCAAGAAGTTTCTTTCAAGATTTAATGCGGGGTACAACCGTTTAGCTTATGTGGGCGGCTAGTTAAGGTGGGTAGGGGCACAGGTTTGCCAATGCCAGAACCATTGCCGCAGGCCCAAGTGCAACAATATAGGAACGGAGTCACGCACAGGGGCAGGATTCCTTTTGGATGCCCTGTGGCACTCCTGTAGAACTTTGGGTGATCCCATCAGACTCGAGGTATATCTATGAGCCGCTGAACCGGCGGTTCCTTGGGTGATTCTAGCTAGGGCGCCAATTAGTTGTGACGAAACAGCGGACAATAGCAGTTGCGCCCGCGTCTGGGCACAGCTGCTGGCCTGCACTCTGGCAAGACACTACTTGGAACGGCTTTCGCACTGCTCGCCGATGAATAAGCACCCATCGCGGAACGATGAATGGGCTGTTTAATGCGATCAAGTCAAAGGCTGTGAAGATTTTCGAGGAGCCGGACCCCAACTCGACGATATACAATCGCAAACTTAGTCGCGATGATAAGTTTCGCCTCGAGTTCAAGCTGCCCGAGCCTGAGTGCCCGCAGTGTCAGACCGCAGCTCAGGTCGCTTCGGAACCGTGCATGCCCATAAACGGGGACGAAGAGGTTGATGCGCCGCGCGGATCTACAGAATTTTACGAGGGCCAGCTATACCTGACGCAATCCTATCTTATTTTCACCTGCAGTGGCGATCCGTTCGCATTCGGGTTCGTGTTGCCGCTCGTGACCGTTCGTCGAGTGCACCGCCTACCGTCAAAGTCGTTTCTGTTTGCCCTTAAAGTCAAGCTGCTTGCAGGCAATTCGCTGACCATTTACCTCGATGGCATGCTGTCTACTTGCGAGAAATTCAGTGCATCTTTTATGGACAACCTACGCGCAAACGTTCCTCTGGCCAAAGATGTGCGTGCGGTGACATCTACTTTCTACTCAGAGTATTTAGTGGACATGTACGCCAGGAAGAGGGAAGCTGATTTGACGGGCCACCAGGCAGACCAGAGCGCCCCCGCCCCTCCCCCAGCCGGTCTCGGCAAGAGCTTTGGATACCCTGGTGACGCTAAGAAATTGAGAGATCGCAGCAAGATGCGGTTGTGGTTAGAATATTTTGAAGCACATGGACGCAATATCAGCCTCGTTAGACAGCATGGCTTTTACAAACTCATTCGGGTAGGGCTGCCCAATAGGCTGCGCGGCGAGATCTGGGAGTTCTGTTCTGGAAGTGTCTCACTACGCATGCAGAACCCGAAGCAGTACCAATCCATGCTCGAGGAATACGAAGGGAGAACTTCGTTGGCTATTGAGGAGATCGAAAAAGACCTCAATCGCTCATTACCAGAATACAGTGCATACCAGAGTATGGAAGGCATTGACAGGCTCCGTCGAGTCTTGTCCATGTACAGCTGGAAAAACCCAGAGGTTGGGTACTGCCAAGCGATGAATATCGTGGCGGCGGCCTTGTTGATCTACCAAAGTGAGGAACAGGTATTCTGGACATTGAACGTGCTATGCGATAGGCTGCTCCCAGGATACTACTCCAGGACTATGTACGGCACGTTATTGGATCAAAAAGTTCTAGAAAAACTTGTCGAGAAAACAATGCCTGTTCTCTGGGACCACTTTGTGGACCGCGACGTGCCGCTGTCGGTAGTGTCACTCCCGTGGTTCCTATCATTATTTATTAACTCCATGCCTCTGGTTTATGCATTCAGAATCGTGGACGTATTCTTTCTTGAAGGTTCGCGAGCCCTGTTCCAAGTTGCGTTGGCGATTCTGCGTATTACGGGCGAAGAGTTGCTGCAAGCGGTGGACAATACTGGGGTCATTTCGATTTTGAAGTCCTATTTTGGGACCCTAGACGAGCCAGCTCACCCCAATGCCAAAAGTGAACGATCAAGGTCGGTTACCAAGTTCCAGGAGCTTATGGTAGTCGCATTCAAAGAGTTTAGCGTGGTCACCAATGACATGATTCATCAGTACCGAGCCAAGTATGAGGGTCAGATCCTCGCTGACATTGAGCTGTTCGCTAAAAGAACCCAGTTACGCAACATTCCGAAACCGCTTCATTTGACAAACCAACAATGTGGTGTAATTTATGACAAGTTCCACTCTGCACTTCAGGAATCAAGGCCCGGGTTCGGCGGCCAGCATTCTGACTTGCGGATGCACCAGTTTCTCTTGTTCATGAGCAGCGTTGTGGACTGGATGCATCCTAAGTACAATGGGGAGCAACAGAGCGCAGTTCATGACTTTTCATCTCGCTTATTCGATTCGTGGGATCGTCGGAGCACCAAGGCCCTGTCACTCGGCGATGTGATTCATGGCCTGGATAAACTTGAGAACCCGGACATGCTCGAAAACATGAACTACTTTTTTGAACTATACCAGCAGGATGGAAAGATCGGGTTTGTGGATAGGAACGGACTGGTCGCTATGTCAGAAGGCCTGCTATTCCTGATGCTCCCATGGTACCAAGGCGATATTCACCTTGATGCCCAAAGTCGCAAAGCTCTCGCTTCCTATTCTACTGAGCAGCAGGCTGAGAAGCAAATCGTTGACTCGCTGAAGCAGGGCCAGTCGGTGAGGTATCTGAGTTCGGTTAGCAGCTTTATGAAACGGGTCTTCGAGTACTGCGCCGCAGCAAAGTCCGCCGGCACGGATGAACAGGACCCGGTTCCCTCAACCGATAGCTTGACCGATCTTAGTGTGAGTTTTTCGTCTTTACGGATGATATTCCTTGCAGATGAGACGCTTGAAGAGTTTTTCGCTGAAACACTGAGAGAGTCCATACACATCACGGACGAAGGAACTGGGCTCCTGACGAAGAAGCCGATTTCTTTGCGGTCCATTATGGACGGCATTATGAATGACGGGTTGCGCATGGCTGGTGATGTACGTCGCCGCATTGATGAGCTTGATAAACGAGATGAGTTAGCCGACGATCTATCAGTGCAGGCAGGAGATAGGTCTCTTCTCGTAGATGTATAGATAACTTTGCATAGAGCTAAATCAATTATTAAAATGATGGAGGGATGATTAGTTCAAAATTATAGCCATTATTTGACTGAGATCCCCAGCAGCTTTTTAAACAAACCCTTGGACTTTTTCTGCTCGGTAGGGGGAGAAAAGTTCTGCCGGAGTGGTTCATCATGCTTGTGTCCTGGAAGGAGCTGTCTGGCATCAGAGGACGGAGAAAACATCTCCTTGAAGGAAAGTTTACCCCCAGTCTTGGGATGCCCACTAGTCTCACTGTGGCCACCTCTCGCAGGGCGGGGCAACGCTGGGCCACCGTCGTCACTGTCACTCTCATTTATACGAGAGTTGAATGCTTTGGATGCCCTCTTGAATAGCCCCGGTTCACGGGGGCGACCATCAGCACCGTCACGTAAAGACATGATATAGTCATGGCGGTTTCCCGCATCTGCAAGAAGACGTCTAGGGTCCGGTCCGGGTGTGTTCCTCAGAGAGTAGGTTCGGTTTGGAGCACCAACGGGACCTCCGTTGCGTGGACGACTTTGCGTGGCCGGGCTTTGTGTCAGAGAAGCGCGGCGGTTTGTGCGCGGCCCTCCCCCATTGTTACGCAACGAGTAAGTGCGGTTCCCATCCAGGCTCGACTTGAAAGAACCCTTCTTGGATGGTGACCGTTTAAACGAGGACGCTGAGTTGTCAGAGTCCTCATCGTCGTCGACGTTTGCAGTTGAGGCGTAGTTACCCAGCAGACTTCTATAGTGGTGAGGTTGTTGCGGCTTGTCTTCGACATTACCATTAGGAGCCGGCTGGTGCACTTGTCTGACTTGTGGCCTCGCAGCCGCACGCGCAGCGTCTCCTTGAGGTGAGTAAACCAAGGCTGGCGACTGAGGTCCTTGAGGACGAACATTGACTCTACCCCCCGGCGGAAAAAATTGTGAGTTTCTTTCAGCTCGAGGCCCCTGACTGGCGCAATTTGTCGCTGATCGCTGAGCGGTGTACGACGGGCCTGGATGTTTAGCTCCTGCGGCTCCTGCGCCCTGAGGACGGACCCCAGGATCAAGTCTTGAAACGCGTTCCTGCGGCTGCCTCTGGCTAATAACACACGAGGGTGGCTGTTGTGAATGCGCCAAGAAACGAGCCTTTTCATCAGTTGGTGGCTCTGGCGTGGAAGGTGAGTATATGGAGGAATGTGCCGAGTCGTAATCAGACTCTGGGTCGATCGGGTCCGAGTACACAGAATCACCACTGTCCACAGCAATCTCTGTTTTCTGACCGCTTTTGACCAGGTTGTCGGTGCCGGTGACTACCTCAGGAGAACCATCGCTGTTCGCAAGGCCTGTAATAGCTTCCACAGGGATAGAGTCGTCTTCCACGACCTCTCTAACATAGACGTCTTCAGAAGGTAAACGGGAGCTAGGCTGATCGACCATATTCACATGTTCCACTGCATTGGTGTCAGGAATGTAGTAGTTTTCAATATCAATTCCCCTCTGGCGGCCAATCGCCGCGCTTCTGGGTGCCTTAGATGCCGCAGCAAATGCATACGATGATGAAGCAGGTAACTTTGCCTGAACCGGAACTGGTGCACTGTGGCGTGCACGTGCGGCTGCTCGAGCGTTTTGGCTCGCGATACCGTTGTCCGGAACCTGACGGAATTTAGCCCGATTAGCCGCAATGGATGCAGCAGCGACAGCACGCTCAGCAGGCTGCTCATATCCATAGTTCTCAGAGTACTCGGGGTCGTCTTCATAGTCGTATGCGTCGTAAACAAACTCGGTCGTATCGCTCGGGGGTGCAAAACTGACTCGTTGCTTTCGCGAGTCTTCAGAGCCGGCTAGGCTAGAGCCACGTTCTCTAATTGCAGGCTTCATTGGCGACACGGGTCTCTGAGACTCATGTGCTGGGTAATCGTATTCGAGCTCGCCATCCTCCTCTATCACATCGAAAGACGGCTTGCTGTTGAGACCAGACGACTGATACTGGACTCCACTGGGAGAAGCCACCGGGCTCTGAAGGTTGCGGTGCATCGCATGGGGCTCCTCCTCTACAATAGCAAGCTCACTATCGAACGAGTGCACAGAGTCTGCATAACCGTAGTTCTTGCGATACGAGGGTTGGGGAGACCTAAGGTTTGATGCAGAACCTACACGGCGCGCTGAACGCGAGACAGGAAGCTCTCTTTGGGTGATAATCTCGAAGGAGCCCATCTGACGCACTGTCGTAGTGGTCAGTGACATCGTGCGGCCCGAACGGTCGCGATTGACCTGGGTTGACGTTCTTGTCAACGAATTGGAACGTGTCATGGAGTTTGCGCGCTGCGAGCCCCGCGTGATCGAGTTTGTGCGCGGATAGTTTGAAATGGAGTTTGTGCGCTGGAAATTCGAGATGGAGTTGGTTCGCGGGTAGTTGGAGATGGAGCTTGTGCGGCCACCAGGGGCGGCAAATCCATTTGCGCTCGTCATCGAGAGTGTCCGATTCATGGAACCGGAGTTGTATCCAGGAAATGCTGCAATAGCATCGGCACCGTTCTGGTCCAATGAATGCCGCCGGAGAGCCTCTGCCGCAGCTGACGGTGCAAGCATGTAACTACCGGCGGACGCTGCCGCAGCAGCCGCTGCAGGGGTCGAAATACCAGCGTTGACGGAGTGGCGTCCGTATGAACGATCGTACGTTCTCGATTTACGGCGGAACATCGCTGGAAGTCGCGAAGTGTGCAGCACTAAGTAAACTTGCCCAAGCTGGAGCCGGGTAACTCGAGCCAAGGAGTCGGTGATTTTCTGACGCTTACCTCATCCAGTATAGCCAAAACAATGTCCTCAAACACGTGAGGTTCCACGGTCTTTAGAAAACCAATTATGTCACTGTAAAGACTTAAGTTCAGAATAAGCGTCAATTTACCGGGTGCGGAGAAAGGCAATGCGAACCTCGGCTCTCGAAGTACGCAACAACTACAGCCATGAAATGGTGCGAGTGTATTCTATATTAGTTCTCGGAGCAGCATCAGCCCGTGGCGTCCAATAGCCTAATTATTAGTGTGGCTTGGCTTGACTAAGTTGCGTGCCGGCTTTTCCCGGGATCAAGCTTACCTCATAACGGCTGGATGTGCAGGTCATGTACGCTGCATGTATTCAGCGCCGCGCAGCGACCCACTTATCAAAGGCGGTTACAAGAATAGCGTAGTTATGTATATGTAGTAAGCTCTGTATGTCTAGTAGCTTATGTCTAGTTTATACTGATGCCAATGAAATGATTGTGGATAGGGCTCGCAAACGGAAATTTTTGACCGGATTAGCTAGTCTGACCGGGGTTTAAGCGAATTGCGACATCATCCTTTGCGGCGTCTTTGATAGAGTTGCCTATCAAGTCGGCGCACGCGTCTCGAGCGCTCTGCAAAGTTGCGCGACGAGTTGCGGTACGAGTCTACTGCTCTCTGGATCAACCCGCGTTTTTCTCGAAGATCCGGGTTGAGATAGCTCAGTTTCCAGCCGAGACGGTTACACTCGGTCTCGTAGCGTCGCCGATGGCCACGGTACTCCTTTTCAGGGACCATTGCCCGAGGATAAATACAATTGGCTTCCTTGAATTCCCACGAAAGCTCACTATCGGCGACACTGTCTATGTCGCATCTTATGCGATAGACCCACTTGACACGGTTGCGTGTGTAGGAGAAGCAGATCCATTTGACGCCGTCTACATCAGTATTAACAGCAATCTGCGATGCTCCTGTTGGATTATCACCACCCACCTTACCCCGACAGCAGCTACCGTGGTCCACGTCAGAGAGCTCATTCCCAGAAGCTTTGAGGGTCGAACTATGTTGGTCCCGCCCCTCGGCATTCAGATTCGTAGAAACCGTGTTTGATGAGATGCCCAGATACGCCGAGTTCCTAGTCTCGGACGAATTATTCATTGCGGGCAGAACTTTCTCTGCTTCGGAGGACGAATCTCGCTGACAGTCGAGACATTCGTAGTGTGGGGGAGTTAGCGGGTAGTCGTAGTCGTGAGCGATATGACCACCAGGCATCGCGCAACCCGGACTGAGTGTAGAGCACGGAGGTAGACACGTCTCCGGCCAAGATATGATTGTATGTGAGCTCTTTTCCAAATGCCTAGAGGGTCCAATATCCCCAAAGAAAGGTTGCTTGTCGTATGCGTCAAACTCGGGAGTTGGTGCAGCAGCCATACCTGCCCCGCTAGTTCTCGAAGAGACCAAAAGACACTCTGATGGTTCATCATGTGAGACATTTACCAATCCATCAGCCGTTAACACGTCTGTCAAAACGGGGATAAATTCCGTTACTACGTCCCCCTTGGAACTCGCTGGAATTGCCTCTGGAAGTGGAGCGCCCCAAGCGTCATGGTCCCGAGATTCTTGACAACTTGTTGCACGCGAGGCTCCATGCAGACGTTTGCTGAGAAAACCACTATAGCACGAGTCCTTCTCGGGTGTAGGTTCCAGTGTTAGTCTTGCCGGAATATGACTCTCCCAGTCCCTGAGTTCACTCACGTTGCAAGGGACGGAAGGAAAGGGCTCAGTCGTTTTCCGTGTAGGGAAATTAATGAGGAGCTCATGGTAGTTCATGCCACCTACCGTGGTACTTAGAGACGATTTCGAAACAGTTACGGCCATTGCGGATTCGTGAACGCAGTATTGCAAATGTAGGTCCTTTTTCACTCTTGAGTTTCGACTACTAGTGAACGGTTATTTGAGTGCAGCAGTGACCCGTGTATGACTTTCTGTAAAAAGAAGAATGTCAGTTTAGGGGTAAATGTGCTTATATAGAAACTGAATTTGCATACGGCACAAGTCTCCCGTCGGCAGAGGATGCATATTGCCGCATGCGGCGGCGTTACACGGCACTGGCGTGCACTTACGAAACCTGCCCCATATAGCGCGTTCGAACACAGGCAGCAAAGGAGCGGAAACTGCACACAGTGTAGAACTTAACGACCGAAAATAACGCTAAGTTACCAGGTTTCGGCAGTGACAAATATGCAAGTGACGTAGTCAAGGGATGCTCTTGAGATGTGCATGACTTAGTAATGCGCATTGTGCATAAACGAGACCGTTTATCTTTGTGGTCGAGCCACTTGAGTATATGCCGAATGTGGGGGTCAAATTATGGGCATCCGAAAATCATATTATATTTGCACTAGCACGCAATTAATAGAGGGTTGAACATATCAGCGGTTTGCTCTCGGTTTGTACAGAAACGGCCTGGTGTAAAAAGATTTGCCGTCACGTTCGTTGCAAGAACATTCTTCCTGTAGGATGGAGATGACCTTGAAATGCTTGCTGCAGTCCCAGCCATGTTTGACAGTTCGGAGTACCCGACGGGTTTGTGAGCCAATTAGGCGTGCTAAAAGCGTCCCACGTGTGCGGCGACTTGCGCCTGGTCTAGTTTTGAACGAATATAGGTGCCTTCATGTTCTATATGAGTACTCTATAGCAAGACACGATGCATTAGCTTTTTGGGCAAGGGGTCGTCGCGGGCGACATGGGGTGGCTAATTTTAGGAACGCCCGCCCCACTACAATGTCGACTTGTGCCAACCCTTAGTCAGGGCATTGCCGTACGTGGTCAAAACTTCTGCACTGACACTTCACTATACCCTCAGTACTTTGCTTCGTTGCTTCTCGTTGTCTCCCCATCTTGCAACACTATGCATGGCTCGACCGCGCCTTGTCCAGCCCAAGTCACGTTTAGCGTACTACAAAAAAGCAGCTATGTACCTATCAATAGCGAAAACTTGTTACCAATTTCAGGATAGAGCAAAACATATTTTTGACTCGCGAAATGTCCAATTCTGCATCTGTGCGGCTCGGCAGACTGGTCATGCAGCCGAGCTACTTAATTTTTCCCTGGTGCAGCTGCCCAAACCCTAGATGCTCATTGTCTCGATAGAGTTTCCGGCCGTAAATGGTGAATAACAGTAATCCGGAACGGGGCTAGCTTGTAGCGAACCATCGTTATGGAACGTCTCCACTATAATCGAGTCGGACACCTCACAACCCATGTTCTAACGTTTGGCCGCAGCGCGTGAAACTCATGGCTGTAATTACCAATCATAGTGTGGGAGGCACTAGCGTGATCTCAAACTACGAAACAAAGCTCACATGCATGACTGCATTGCTACTTCTCGCAAGAGTCTGTCCTCTTGGCAGTACTTGTACTTTTTTAGGGAGCACAAAGGCAGGGCCAATGCCACCTTTAGGTTCATGGTTTTAAACAGACAAGTGAGGCGTAGGTTGTCACTCCCGACCAAAACTTCGGTTGCGAATTTGTGCCAGAGGTCCGGGGTTACTCACTTGTTGGTTCGCTCGACGGATGATTAATACTCGATAAAGTCCCCCGTATGGACGAAAAAGAGCGTTTGCACAACTTTGAGAAGTATGTCGCAACGCTTGTGGGCGCTAGCTCAGAGAGAGATGGTAGGGACCATGTGGCGAATGTCACTAGCATAGTTGTTACGGGGTCAGGGGCCGATAGAACGTACGAGCCGCTGCTTGAAGCGTATATTCAGCCACTGCTGACCGCTGGCACCGTAAACGAAGTGGTGGGTGCCGCGAATGACGTCCAGAAAGCATTGTATGGTCTCGGTATATACCGAGATGCAGCCTTGTCTTTTGAACCTTCCCTCGTGGGAAACGGCGAGCTGACGGCAAAAATTGATCTTCCCAGCGTGAAACGCTTTTCAGCGCAGACAGGGACAAATTTTGGGAACGGAGAGGGTTCTGGGTATATCAAAGGTACCACCAAAAACTGGCTGGGCTTGGGCGATATCATAACCGTGGACACCAGCGTGGGCACTCGGACCAAGTCTTGCCACCTTGTGAATGCGTCTATGCCACTGGCTTTGTGGCTCCCTGTACAGTGGCGAGGCGAAATATTAGGCTACATATCTGATAAGGATGTTGAATGGGCTTCGCACAAGCAGCAAGTGCGAGGAGGCACGATGCGGGTTTCAAACGCTAGCCACAGTTTTGGACTCGACGCTGTGCTCCGTTCAGTCTACGCTACGTCTGACACCGTGAGCCGCTCAATACGAGCACAAGCGGGCCACGCAGCCAAGATTTCTGCTTTTCACAACTGGACGAAAGACACCCGGGACCACACGATGATACCCACCCGGGGACATCTGCTGCGAATCGGCAACGAGCTGGCGGCTGGCGACAACCCATTCTATAAGGTATCTCTGGACTATCACAAGGGCCAGCGACTAAACTCTGTTATTACAGGATCAGTTGGTCTAAAGCTTGGCCTTCTTGCGCCATTGCAAGGCAGTTCAACGCACGTTATGGATAGATTTTTCCTAGGTGGTCCTTTAGACGTCCGAGGGTTCCGCATGAACTGCCTTGGCCCTCACGATGGTCCCGACTCCATTGGAGGACAGGCACTGGCTGCTGCGGGTCTCAGTCTGTATAGTCCGTTACCAAGAGTAAAGAACGAGAACCTGAAGCTCCACGCCTTTGTTAATGGCGGCAGGCTGGGCAGCGCAGACTTCCAAAGACCATTCCATGCCGCGCTCAATGGTCTGACATCCCTGTCTACAGCTGCTGGCTTTGGAATTATGTACGCCCACCCAGCTGCACGGTTTGAGTTGAACGTTGCGTTTCCACTTACTGCGCATGTTGGGGATGGTCTCCACAAAGGCATACAATTTGGAGTAGGGCTAAATTTTCTTTAATCGACGGCATGATGGAGGGATGACGTGTCGTTTGCGCTTCTGATCCAATCAGTATGGAGGGCGATAACCTTTGGAACAAACACAGACTCGATCTCGAGCTGGTCTTTTATGTCCTTGTCGCTCAATTTGATTTCTGTCACGTTCTCGTCCGTGACGAACGTGACCCGACGTTTGCGGTCCTGGAGCAGGTTTCCAATTACGAGCTGGTGTCCGTACCTGTCGAGCGCCTGTCTGCACTTGTCCAGTAGGATCGCCTTATCGGTTTCAAGTTTGAAAGAGACGACCATGGCGCCTGGTATCCAACTCTCTACGAGTCTTTTGAGAAATTTGGGGACTGGGTCCATGTCGATAACGAGTTTACCGGCCCCGTGGCTTTGAATTTTATGCTCGGCAATCCTTGTAGCTGGTATGAAAAAGTCAGACACAGCGGCCGCCAGGTAGAATAAAACTTGCCGGGGGTTGGTGACTCGCACCTCAAGAGCAAGAAGCCTTAACGTGTAGAGGTATTGGTTGACAGTTGTGAAAGGAATAGACAATAACAGGTGATTGTCCTTGGCGTGTCGGTATTTACGAAGGACGCTTGTCATCTTGTCTTGATAGGGATGACGCACTACTACCTGCCCATTCGCGTCGTGTTCCATAAAGTCCAGAAAGCAGTTAGTGCTGTGCGAGTAGTGTCGCGAATATGGCTGCAGCGAGAACTCGCGGTGCAGAAAGATCACCGCGTAACCGTTCTCCAAAAACTGCTCTGTAGACGTAGCTCCTCGGGTCCCTGCGCTGAAGTTATCAACGAATCGAACGGTGTTGTTTTCAAGGGGTACTGTCGTGCCGCCCGATGTGACAATCGCTATTCTTCGTTTGCCCGAGTGGCTCGCGACAAAGTCCTGGACCTGGGTCTTGATTTGGTCCAAGTACGCGGGTGGTGTATTGATCTCAAAATACTCGGATTCATCGACCTTGTCTGCAGCAGCCGGTTCAGGTGCACCCCGATCAAACGCATGGCTGGCGTCTGGCGCGCCCGTGCGAATCATCCACCACCAGTTTAATGTCTCGGTTGATTATTCAGCCTGTAGGTATCGCCATCTCTAAAGAGGTCTCTATAAAAGAGGCAGAGGGTCTCTCACGAGATAACCCAGCTTCGACCAGGTCCACGTTGTCGGATTCACAGCATGTTTCCTGTACGAGAAGTGGAGGGATCGGACTGAGATTTGGCAGTGGGCAGTGCGTTCTCCTATCGAGCACTGCCGACTGGAGGGGTTCAAAATTCCATGGTCGCGAAAAGCCCGTGGACCGGCAGACTTGGGATGTACCAGTGGGTAAGACAGATGCCGTGCACCCACGGAGCGGTTTTTCACTGTCCGGACAGGGCGTAGTTCACTGTCGCATCGGTAGGTGTCGTCCACAGGCTTTCTGAGCGTAGCTTCGGGCATCAGATCAGTGAGATCGATCACCATAGAGCATCCCGGTTCTGGTGTGGCACTGTTTTTGCACTGTGGTTCATAACTGCCACTACTTGATATAGCACAACTGGTGAGTGGGGCGTAAGCCCCAGAACATCCTGTTTAGTGTCTGGTAATGGCGCATTAGGAGGTCCAGATTCAGCTGCTGTGGCATAGGCACTCAGACGTGCGGGTATCGACACCTGTATTGTTCCTGGCGTCCAGCATTTCCCTGGACCATCTTCTCCACGACTGGTGCATGACTGGAAATGATCGTTCTCTTTTGTCACTGCTAATTGAACCGAGCCGCCTTACAGTGGCGTTCACAAAATAAAGTGTGTTCTTGTAGTTGCGAGTAATATGCGTCCTATGCATCATGCATGCGCAGTTCTCTAATTAGTGGGGCACCCAAACCAG